>PVHP010001954.1:28203-39975 GCA_004024765.1 Zapus hudsonius | reverse complement strand
TAGTTTTCAGAGAAATACTCCCAAGCATGGTGGTTCATGCCTATAATCCCAGCCCTTGGGAGGCTGAGGTTCGAAAGATCACCATGAATTTGAGGCCAGCCTGGGCTATAGAGTCAGTTCCAGGTCAGCTTGGGCTAAAGTCAGACTCTGCTCTTAAAAAAAAAAAACCTACAAACTTACTATGACTGTACAAAACGTCTTATTTGACTGTCTTTGACTGTCTGGAGTATTATTAGAAAAAAAATACCAAGTCCAAATTAATTCTTATTTGAACAATGAGGCTATACAGATTTTTGTTTTGAAGTGATATCAGGCAGTGTTTCCACTTAAGGTTGCCAGGTTAGACAAAAATAAAGGAATGTATGAATGAGCTTTCCACTAAAATAAAGTGCTCATTGTTTTTCTGAAATTCAAATTTTACCCATTCTGTGTTACTTCGTCTGAATTCTAACCAAGATGTTTGGGCCTTATCATGGAACAGAATTTGCACAGTTTCACAAACTTTATGTTCATGTGGGGAAAGTTGGACAAAGCAATAAACATGGTTAATAAGTGAACTATGTGTTTATCATGAAAGCAGGAGGGGGTCCAGGCTGCATGTGGAGTGGTGGGGGCAGGTCCTCATTTTCAATGGGAGAGTTGGTGAGAGGGTTGGGGAGATGGCTCAGCAGTGAAAGGCACTTGCTTGTAAAGCTTGATGGTCAAGGTTTGATTCCCCAGAACCCACATAAAGCCAGACAGAGAAAGTGGTGCAAACATTTAGAGTTGTTTGTAGTGGCAAGAGGCCTGGTGTCCCCATTCTCTCTTTCTCTTTGTCTCTCTGTCTCTCTCTCTCTGTCTCTCTCTCTCTCTCATAAACAAACAAATAACTTACTCCCCAGCAACTATACACACACACAAAAAAAACCTTGAACATCTTTTCAAATCCAGTGGAAGTTTATTCCACGCTGAGGGAAGTGTCTAGAACATAATAAACATTAAAGGGAGCAATTGTCTGGAGAAAAGTGAGGACGAGGAAGGATGGAAAACTCAAATTTGTAGATCAGAATAGAGGTTCATTAGGTGCTGCGGATTGAATCACCACACCATTTGAAATCTTTTCTAACAAAACATTTTTGTATGGGCATAGCCTAGAGGAAGAAAATCAGCAGAGTGTCTCATTTGCACGTTTCTTGTTGGAGTCACCCTAGGGATATCTCTTCACCTTTTGCCACAGGTGAGAGTTGGAAGGCACAAAAGCTGTTGTCAGGATTTCAACCGAGGCCACAAAATCTAAAGTAACTGTATTGATTATTTATTATTGCGACCAAATAGCTGACAAGAACAATTTAAGGAAGGAAGGGTTTATTTTGGCTCACGGCTTAGGTAGGCATACAGCCCATCATGAGACTTAGGCATGGTGGCAGGAGGAGGAGGTGGCTGATCACCTTGAACTTGAAGTTAGGAATCACAGAAAGGATTGGAAGTGGGGCTGCTCCTGCCCCTAGTGACCCACTCCTTCCTGCCAGGCTCCACCTCCTAAAGGTTCCACAACCTTCCAAAGCAGCACCAACCAGCTGGGGACCAAGTGTTGGAACACATGAGCCTAGGGGGACTTTTCACAACAGGCACATGTTAACTGTGCCAAACATCAACAAAAGATTCGTCTTGTCATAAAATGTCCCCATCTTCAGGCGCCTTTAAGGAGATGTGTACTGAATGTTCTTAGGCCTAACTGTCATTACCTTGAAGTGTCATTTAAATAATATATTAGCATACATCTATGGACATAAATTAGAGCATAACCTGCTGTGTCTTTGGGAGAACTGAAACAACAAAAGATTCTCATGTACTCTGAATAGATTTATGCCAAGACATTTTACTTTACTCCACAGGTCAGGATGAAGACAGGGGCAGACCACTTGCCAGCTTACCAAATGTTACCAGGCCTGAATGCTCTGAAGGCCTCCATGTAATTATATCTTTTTATTTATTGATAAACACCATATGCCTGTCATGTCAGCGATCAGAGAATGCCAAGGAGTCGCTTGTTAGACTCTACTACAAAGCAGGTCCTTGAGTGAGGCTCAGCTTCTCAAAATCTTGCTAAAGCTTTGTTCTGAGGACTTCACGTTCCAGGGGCTCATCACACCAGGGGTGCTGCTCAAAGGCTGTCTTCCACGGCTGGATCATGGGTGCTGTGCTAACCTGTAGCTGCTTCTTTCAATTATTTGTAGGATGTTGGGTTCCATGATTCAGACAAATTTTTAAAAGGCGAAAACAAAGAAAGTATTTACAATTAGCTCAGAAATATATACACTTGGCCTTGAACCACTTTGCTCTTTCTAATTATAGCCTGAACAGACTAAGCTTGGGGTTGATTTGCATCTTCTAAGTCTCCGTAAGTGAGGGAGATGGAAGTCATAGTTAATGTTACAGATGGCAGGGTGATGCTATTTGGAGATCAAAAAGAAAACATACTGTAGCATTTCTAGTAAAGATACAAAAGACCTTTTTAATGGACCCATGAGAATACATAAGATGATAATTATTAAAAGAAAAACAACAGTAACAAATAATGCTGGCCTTTTTTGGTGTGTGTAGTATTCAGTGTGTGTGTGTGTGTGTGTGTGTGTGTGTGTGTGTGTGTGTGCGCGCGCGCGCTTGCAGTGGATATACATGTATGTGCAGATGCGTGCACCCCATAGGCACTTGTGCAGAGGCCAGAGGAAAATGTTAGGTGTCCTGCTCTATCGCTCTTCCACCTTATTTCCCAGAGACAGAGTCTCTCACTGATTCTGGAGCTCCCAGTTTTCCAGCTAGGTTGGCTGACAAAGGAGCCCCATTGATCCTCCTGTCTCCACACCTCTGAGTGCTGGGGTTACAGACAGACATGCCATGCCTGGCTTCTTATTAGATGTTTGGGATCAAACTCGGGTCCTTGTGCTTGCATAGCAAGCTGATCCATCCCCCCAGTTCCAGCCTTCCACCTATATTAAACCTCTTAACCCTCCTGGCAATGATATGTATTGTGATTATTCCTCTCATTTATATCACTATTATTTCATTTTATATAACAGAACTGATGTTTAAAGACGTTAAATCACTTGCTCTTCATCACACATCTAGTTAGGGGCAGAGCTGAGATTTGACTCCAGACAGTGTAATTCCAGAACTTTCGCTTCCACATGATAACAAATGACACAGACGATCAACAGAGACTGTCCTAGTCAGCTTCAGGTGCTGGGATGAACCTCCAAACCAGGCATAGTTTAGGTGAGGAAGAAGGGATTTACTGAAGCTACAGAGAAGTTCCATAAAGGTGGAAGAGGCTGGTCTCCTTTCAAGTAGAGAGAACAACCATCTCCAGAACCACAGCAAAACAGCAGGGACTCCAGGCAGAGCTCAGACTACTCTCTGCATACCTTAGGATGAAATTCCAGATGCAACCCCATTATCAGCTTAGGGCTGGACCCTAGGATCAACCCAAGGTGACACCTCCTTCAGCCAGGAGGCTGGAGACAAGATTTTAGTAAGACTCCTGAATCTATTGGGGGACATTCATTCAAACTACCACGGTGATACACAGGAGGACAGTGCCCAGCTTTACGGAAAGAGAAATGTACAGGAACATAGCCAGAAGATGACACTAAAAACAACAATAAAAACCAAAACCAAACAAACAAAGCTTCCAGTGGCTGTGAAATCCCAGTACAAACTCAGAGCAGGCAGGACTTTCATGCCCACAGGGAACAGGGCACATGGACCTGAGTGGGCACAGGTACTGGGCTTGAAATGATGTTCTTTATTGAAACTAGGAATGTTGAAGTTCTGGCTTATCTGCTAAAGAAACTGGAAAATAGCTTTGCTAGAAAGCTAAAGGGAAAGTTGTTAAAAATTTCTTTTTATAGCAATGGTAGACAAAGGTATTTGTAAATGTGTGGAAAAAATCTAAATAAGAGAGGGGAAAAATCCAAACCTGTGTTACATGCAGGGTTGAAGTCTACAATTCTATGGCCCATATTATTAAGCAACATAAAGCTTATTAATATGCATAAAATAATCTTGGCCGTGAAAACATTAGGGGCACAGCAGGAAAAAAAATGCCCAGAGGACTATGTGGTGACAGTCCTACTGCTGATGTGTAATGGGCACATTCGGGGGAAACAGGAGAGACCAAATATGAGCCATCATTGACATAGTTCCTGATTACATAAAGAATGGAACAGCAGGAGAAAGGGTCACTGGGTGGAGCAAGCTGTAACACAGGTACTGGACACAGAGGTCCCTGGACAGATGCTACATGCACCCTGAAAATTATTCAAGAGGCCTGAGGCTCAGAAGGAGCGTGCTTGCCTAGCAGGTGCAAGGTCCAGGGTTTGATGCTCAGCAACTGAGAAGAAGTAATATTATTAAAGAAAAACAATAAGAAAAGAAGAAGGAATGTATTAAAAGTTAGGACACTGTGAGTTAGGAAACGAATTTTAAAGAATACAATAAGAAGCATAGGGAGATGGCTCAGTGATTAAAGGCACTTGCTTGCAAACCTGCTGACCCGATTTCAGTCCTCAACAGCACTCAAGTAAAGCCGGATGCAAAGTGGCCCACATAACTGTCATTCACAGATGCCTGTGGCAGTGGGAAGAGGAGCCAGGGGGATCTCCACACAGAAGCTTATAAGTGGTTGTGGCAGTAGCAGTAAGAGACACTTTCTCAACAAAAGGGGAGAAGAAAAATACTCCAAGAGTATCCTCTGAAGTCCTACACGTGGGCCTTGGCATACACACACACACACACACACACACACACACACACACACACACACCATGACCATGTACTGTGTACATACACAAAAACAATAAAAATAGAAAACACTTTAATTTGTCATTAGCATATATATATATCAAGATGCTCAGGATGACACACCCCTTTATACATTAGATATTCCCCCCCACACACCATGGCTCTTACAATCTTTCCACCACCTCTTCTGCAAAGTTCCCTGAGTCATGGTGGGTGAGTTTTACGTTTGCTTAATTGTTGAGTAATCTTAAGTGTCTCTGGATTTGTGTTTTGGACTATTTTGGGCACCCTTCGTGTCTATCTCTGTTATCCTTCCATAGGATATCTGACTTGCTATGGAGGTAGCTCTTTTGCTCATCACACCACTTCTTCAAAGGTTTTGTTAGGGCTCTACATGGTGAGTTTGAGGTGGTTCTTCTCCTGCTTGGGTGTCCCCCATCATCTCAGGTCTTATTGGTGAAATTTGGTTGTATACATTTCTCATTGCTTTCTGAAAAATACAAACAATCTCCAATGGAGAGTGAGGTCAATATTGGTTAAATGAGACAAATATTGTTAATTTGGTGAGATTTTAAGTGGTGGAGCCTTTCTGTAGACCTGTGGTTAGTGGGAACTTCCAATTTGAGATCGGGTTCTTCGTTTCCATACAAAGTTGCCTTGGATCTCAATACCAGTTAAAGGTTCCCTATCACTGAGCGGGTCCTATAGCCAATGAGAAAGCAGTGTGGCTGTTAGTCCACCATCTTGATCCAGAGAATCAAATAGAAGTTCCAAAAATGAAAAAAAAGTTAAAAGGTAATAGATAAGGAAATAGAAGTTTTGATACAGATGAAGGGAGAAATAAAGGACCTGAGAAATCCACCCAGAAAAAAAAAGATGGGGAAAGAATACAAGCAACAGATGATGGGAAATGAGACAAATTAAGAGACAAAGAAGACTGAGCCACACGGTGTAATATATGTCTAAAAGGAGTTCCCGATAGATGAAACATTTAAATAAAGGCACTATTTAGAGACATTGTGGATAAAGATCTCCCAAATCATAGAAAGACATGCAAGTACATACCAACCTGTAAACTAAGAAAAATAAACCTACTCCTAAATATATCAGAATGATACCAAAGCACATCCAAAAGCTGGGCATTTTTCAGAACAACAGCAAAAAATAAGTACCAGGGCTGGAGAGATGGTTAAGGCACTTGTCTCCAGTGCCTAAGGCCCAGGGTTCAATTCCCAAGTACCCACATAAGCCAGACCCACAAGGTAGTAGCCCTGGTGCTCTCTCTCTCTCTCATCTCTCTGCTTGAAAAATTAATAAATAAAATATTTTTTAAAAAGATAAGTACCAGATTATTATAAAGTGGAATATTTATTCCTTAATCTCTATTGGGGTCTGTGATGGTTAGGTTTTGTTGTCAACTTGATCGTTTTAATTATCTTGGCTGGGTCTCAGGATGTTCACAGGAAGGGATCCATTTCAGTAGGGGGCAGGAGGTAAGGAAGCTCAGGAGAGCTAGAAATGAACATCCCTTCCTGTGTCACAGTGAAGGAAGGAAATTCCAGAGACTCAGGAAGCCATTAAGTCTGGGAAAGGGTTGCAAGACCCCACCCTAAGGCTATATAAAGGGGAAGGAATTCTCTCCTTTGCCCCCTGCCTGTTTGCTGTTATGAGTGTGTGCCGATGATGGGTTGCTCTTTCTGCTTGGACCTGTGAAAGGGGACCAGCCTCATTCACCATTAAAGAATTTCCCCTGGATCTGTAGCTTCAATAAATCCTTTCCTCTCCTAACTCTGCCTGGTTTGGAGATTCATCCCAGCAGCATGTGGCTGACTCTGACAGGGTCCCATACGGGTGATAATTAGTCACAGGGACAGAGTAGTTCTTTATTATAAAAGGAGTAAAGGGCAACCTCAGTACCATGGGGACAGCAGTGTTGAAAACCATGGCATGGCTCAATTCAACCTCAAGAGAGCAAAGGTTTGAGTTGGAGAAGCCAGAAGAGCATGTTTTAGGGAAAGCACAAAGGTCCACAGCACTTCTAATCCTCTCACATTTGTGTGTGTCCAACGAAATCTATTCCTTTTAAGAGCCTCCTAGAAGATCACTTGGAGACTCTGACATTGTGCCCAAGGATTTAAGGAAATACAAAGACCCATTTTCCATGTGGTCAAGAGCCTCAAGTGAAAGGCTTTCAGATAACCACTTGCCAGACCTAGGCAAGGGGAGAAGAAAGAGTGCAAGTTGGAACACCTCTTCATTTGGCTTGGAAGATGGATATTGTTTCCTGAGGCTGAATAGACACTGAATTCTTGAATTTACGCCATCTTTGAAGAGAACGTGCCCAAGATGGAGACCTGCCAATGTGAGGGGAACCCAGCAATGAAAGACGACATGATAAAGTGCTACAGGCTACAGTTGTGGGCAGGTTGTGCAAGTTAACAAGTGGGTAGCCTATGTCGTTTCTGCAAGCTGAAGTCTCATTGGAGGACTGAAAATAACAAATGGTTCCTAAGTGAAAGAATCTGCCCTACAAATCCTCAAAAGTGTACAAAGCCAACCATGATGCTATCAGGAAAGTATAGCATTTCTTGGCAGACCTTCCTCCTGTCTTAGAACACCAGTACCAGCCACACCTACCCATGCCCAGGATGTTGGAATCAATGTAGTTAAGAAGCAGGTGTAAGCCTTAGAGAAACAGGAGGGAAAATAGCAAAGTACTCCCTTCTCCCTTCCCTTCTGCAAACATCTATGTGAAGCAGGCCCTGGTGGATGACTTCCTGAATGGGATGATGGTTCAGCGGTTAAAGGTACTTGCTTGTAAAGCCTGCTGACCCAGGTTCAAATCCCCAGTACTCATGTAAAGCCAGAAACATAAAATGATGCATGCTTCTGGAGTTCATCTGCAGCAGCAAGAGGTCATCCTGGTGTGCCCAAACACATTCTCGTTTTTTCCCTCTCTCTCACATTCATACACGTAAATAACTAAAAATAATTTAAAACGAATAAGCTTCCTGTGGTTTCCTCGTGCACAGGAAGGATGTTTTATTTATTGAAATGAGAATTTCTATTTCACTCATTAAAAAGAAGCAGTCTGCTTTCAGCATTGTACTGGAAATCCTACCTGATACGATAAAGAAGAAAAATAAGAGAAGTGCAAAATAGGAAGAAATTAAACACATTTTCTCAGATGTACTATCGTTATTTGGAAATATGAATGGACTGACCCCAAATCTCTAAGAACCAGATTGAAGCAGGGTTATAAGATACAAGCTTACCACACAAGTCTGTCAATTGTCCTATGGAGCAGTTGTTAACACATGAAATTTGGAACTAAAACCACCTAAATTGGAATACTAGTTGTATTTCTAACAAAACACATGCAGATTTTGAGGAAAAGTATGAAACTGATGAAAAACAAAAAAAAAGAACTAACTAAATAGGTGTTCTGTGTTCGTAGATAAATGAGTCAATATTTTCAAGATGTCAGCTCTTTCCCACTGGATCAGTCAGTGCACCCCAGGGAGAATCGCAGTACAATACTTGTATGTCTACAACTGATTATAATGTTGATATGCACAAGCAGATCATCTGGAATAGCCAATACCATGCTGAAGACTGACTATGGATCTATGGTGATCATGACCATGGTGGTGTGGTGAATGATTCATACAACCAGAATAAAGAGTCATGAAAAAGAGCCATCAAAATAGAATCAATTTACGTTTGATAGAGGAGCAAAGACCTCAATGGAGTCAAGATACTATTTTCAACAACTGAACATCCACCTGTAAATTAGACAAAATGTAGACACAGAACTTCATGAAAACTCACACAAAATGGATAGCAGACCTACAAGAAAAATGCAAAACCAAGGGGCTGGGGAGATGGCTCATTGGTTAAAGGCACTTGTTTACAGAGCCTGCTGGGATGGCTAGATTTTATTGTCAACTTGACCTGTTTAGTAATCTTGGGTGGGTCTCTGAGGTTGTTTGAAGGAAAGCAGCCCTCTCAGCCAGGAACAGATTAAAAGAAGGCTCAGGAAAACTAGAAACAAACTTTCCTTCCTGGGACAGGGCAGAGCAGGAGGGAAATTACAGAGAGACTGGAGTAAACAAGTCTAGGATAGAGTTGCAAAACCTTACTCTAAGGGTATATAAAGGGGGAGAAAATCTTTCTCTCTCTTCCTCTGCCTGTTTTCCTTTTTTGTGTGTGTGGTGTTGGTTATAGCTTCTCTCTCTCTCTCTCTCTCTCTCTCTCTCTCTCTCTCTCTCTCTCTCTCTCTCTGTCTCTCTCTTTGCTTGGTAAATCTTTTCCTCCCATAAACTGTTCCTGGTTTGGAGTTTCATCACAGTGGTGTGTGGCTATGATACCTGCCAATACCCAATGTAAAGTACACATGTGCCCATACACACAAATTTATTAGAATTTTGAAAAATGCAAGCTATAAAGCTCCTTAAAGATAACAAAGAATCTAGACCTAGTTGGCTTTGGGTGTGGCAATGGATTTTTATACACTGCGTCAGAGGCACAGATTAAGCAAGAAAGAGTTGATGAGTTGGAATGCATTAAAATTAAAATCAAATACTGCTTTATGAAAGATAATGGGAAGATAAACCACAGCCAGCAGGAAATATTTGTGGGAGATGTATCCAAAGGCTGTATCCAAAATATGTAATGAATTCTTAAAACATAACAAGAAAATGACACAATAAAAAATAGACCTAAGATCTTTTTAGACATCTCAACAAAATACAGAGACTGCAAGTAAGCATATGACAAGAAGATTATAGCAGTTACTTTCTCCTTGCTGAGATAAAATACCCAACCAGAAGGGAGGAGAGGGTTTATTTCAGCTTGAAGTTTCAAGTGGAAGTTTCTTCCTGGCAGGAAAAGCATGACAGGCCTCAGAAGGAAGCTTGGACCATATCTTCACAGCTTCTTGAAGGAAGTAATCCTGTCCCCAGCAACACACCTCCTCAAGCAAGCCTCCACCTCCCAAGGGCCCTACAACTTTTCCAAATCGCCACTAGGTTAGGTCCAAGTATTCAAAGCACATGAGCCTATGGGGAACATTTCTTTCAAACCACCACAATGATTCCCATAGTATCTCCTCAGGGACATTCAAGCTGAGACAGAAATGGCCCAAATCAGAGCACTGATATCACCCTGTGCTGGGGAGAACATGGAGCTACAGAATGCTTGCTTATAGCTCATGAGAATGCAGAATGGAACGACCACCTCTGAAGACTTTGACAGCTTCTTACAAATCTAAATATACTCCTACCATATGCCCTAGTAACCATGTTCCCTGTTACCCAGAGAAACTAAAAAACTTGGAAGGAACCAAAATGTTCTTCAGTAGGTAGCTGGATAAGCTATGGTAGATATAGACAACCGAATATCATTCAGCCTATTAGAGAAAGGAGCCATGAAGTCAGGGAAAGGCTTGGAAGGAACTTACATGTATCTTAGTGAGTTGAAGGAAATCAATTTGAAAAAGATGCATACTCTAAGATTTCAACATTCTTGATAAGGATCTCTATAGAGATATTTTTTAAAAATCAGTGGTTTTCAAACATTGGGTAGGAGGTAGGGATAAGTATGTTGAATGCGAACATTTTTAGATCAACAAACTCAGAAGCCTGAGGCAGGAGGATTGCCATGAGTTCTAAGCCAGCCTGGTCTACATAGCTAAAATAGCAACACAGGTTTAATATAGTGTTGTAGTCAGCCACATGCCCCTGGGATGAATCTCCAAACCAGGCACAATTTTGTGAGGAAAATATTTATTAAAGTAACAGATCCAGGGGAAGTTCAATAATGAAAGGTTGGCCTCTTTCACAGATCCAAGCAGAGAGAGAGAGGCCCAGCACCTCAAGAACAAGCAAGCAACCTTAAGGCTGTAACTCACAAAACAGCAGGACTGCCAGACTAGAGCTCCAGCTGCTCTTTGCATATGTATCCCTAGAATTTTGCATCCAATTTAGAAATACCTCAGGGCCAGACCCCAGGAGGCCAGGCCAAAGTGACACCTCCTCCAACCAGAAGGCTGGAGACAATTCACAGTTATCATAAACCTTTGATTCTATTGGGGGACATCTATTCAAACTACCACGTATAGTGAATGCATACTCGGGGTAATATAGCAAGACCCTTCTCCAAAAACAACTAAACAAAGGAAGAAAAATATTATAAATGATTACATTATGAACACATGTCATTGTGTATCTTCCCAAAGCTCAAGACTGAAACCAAATGTAAGTGAGTGTAGGTGTGATTATATGCCAACATATGCTCATCATCTGCTATGAATGCACCGCTATTGTGGGGGTTGATAATGAGGAGGCTATGCATGGGGGTAGGGGAGTAAGTATATGGGAAATCTTTGTACCTTTGCCTAATTTTTTTATTCTAAGAAATAGTCTGGGTTCTGGAGATGTAACTCAGTGGGTAGTGTGCTGGCTTAGCATGTACAAAGCCCTGGGTTTGATGCCCAGCGTTACATACACTGGAAGTGATGGTGAATGTTTGTTATAGAGTTAGGCCATCCTCAGTGCTACATAACAAGTTCCAGGCCAGCCTGGAATATGTGAGACCATATCACCAAACAAATAAAACTATTTTTAAAGGTATAAGATAATTCTGTTATTTTAGAATGATGAAAAAAATCACATATTCACTAGAAAAACTAGTTCTTCAGAGTAAGTCTGAATGAACAAGAGGACACTGAGGTAACATTCTATTTCTTCCAGTCCCATAGATTATTTTCTATGAAAATGTTAGTGTGATGGCTAGGTTTTCTTGTCAACTTGACCTTTATAGTAATCTTGGGTGGGTCTCTTGAGGTTGTTTACAGTAAGACAGTCTCTCAGCTGGGGGCAGGATGTAAGGAAGCTCAGGAAAACTAGAAACAAACTTTGCTTCCTTGGAGGGCAGTGCAGGAGGGAAATTCAGGGAGTAAATATGTCAGGGAATGGTTGCAAGACACAG
>PVHP010001954.1:0-28103 GCA_004024765.1 Zapus hudsonius | reverse complement strand
TGGATATTCATCCCAGCAGTGTATGGCTATGACACAGAGTTAGTGTCTATAAAGTGTTATGGAGTTAATATCTATGAAGTGCTGTGGAGTTAAATGTCTGAACGGTTAAAGAGTCTCTATGAAGTAATATACAGTTACTGTCTGTGAGGTATTATAGAGTTATTGTCTATAAAGTGTTATGGAGTTAGTCTTTATAAAGATACAACAATTAGAGTAATCAACATTTTATCTGAAAAAATTGAAATTAAAAGAAATGATATAATTATTCCCACTAAACCTAAATTAAATCATCCCCAAATAACTTTCTTAAAGACTAAAGCGATAAGCATATGCAGGCATACACATAAAAAAGACTATGTGTTTACTCATAGAGAGTTTAACTACCAAATGGTGTTTTCAAGAAAGAAGAAAACTGAAGGCCAAAGGAAGAGATTCAAGGAGAAATGATTAGCAAAGACATTGGTAATATGCTGTTAACTGACTATTGACTCATTGAAGATTTGTTATGATCAAGATAAAAACAAGGTACTATATAGTAGTAGTAGAATAGGAAGGGCACAAGTCGGGCATGGTGGCACATGCCTTTAATCCCAGCACTCAGGAGGCAGAGGTAGGAGGATTGTCATGAGTTCAAGGCCGCCCTAAGACTACATAGTGAATTCCAGGTCAGCCTGGACTAGAGCAAGACCCTACCTCGAAAAAAAAAAAAAAAAAGAATAGGAAGGGCAATGAGAAATATTTGAATCTCTCTGTGCATGTCATTTAATGTCATATCTACTCTAGGACAAAAATGTGAGACACGTATTTTTTCTGACATGATTTCACCAGGTGATTGCATTTCTTAATAAGTTTCATTATTATCAATAGCATTGCATATATGATCTCTCCTTAACTAAAATGACCTTTTGCAACACATGGCTATAATTAACTCATTGTTAAATGCTTTCATATCTGTGGTGGTCTGAATGTAAATGACTCCATAGACACAGATATTTTTCAAAAGTATTTTTATTTATCTATTTGCAAGTAGAGAGAGGAGGAAGAGGGTGAGGGAGAGTGAATGGGAGCTCCAGGGCTTCCTGCCACTGCAAACAAACTCTGGACACATGTGTCACTTTGTGCATCTGGCTTTAAGTAGGTATTGGGGAATGGAACCCAGGTCATCTTTGGGTTTTGCATACAAGCATCTTTAACTGCTGAGCTATCTCTCCAGTCCCAGACTCGGGTATTTTTTATTAAGCTTCCTGCTTAATAAAAGAGCCCTGCTGAAAGAGGCGTGTCACTGGGGGCAGACCCTGGGGTTGAGCCCAGCCCTGAGGTGTGTGTTCAGAGTCAGCTCATGCTTTTGGTGCTCAACTTTTGTCCCTTTGCTGTGGATGTGTGATGGAGTGAGCCAGCTTCTTCCATCAGGATGACATTTCCCCTGGAATTTGTAAGCCTGAAATAAACCTTTTCTTCCCCTAAGCTGCTTCTGGTGAGGTGTTTGGTCCCAGCAGTGAGAAGGTAACTGCAATATTGTTCTATTTTATTAAATTTTTAAATGGTAGTCTATCTTCTGTTTTATTTGTGTTTACTCTCCCACTCCTTTTATATTTTAATTTGGATAGCTATGCTATTGAATTTCAGTTTTTTTGTTTTCTATTAAGTGCATCTATGATAGTAAACTTTCCTCTAAACTGCATTTTAGAATGAAACTAGAAATAATATTTATGTATTTATTTCCAACTATATGTGAGGTTAAACACTTTGAAAAAATCCATTTTAAGTCGAGTTTTAGCTGATGAATTACTTTTTTCTTTTATTATAAACATAGAATAGGTATGGAAGGTGGTTGGGTATCTTTTGTTTTTGAATTATATTTTTTATGTGTGTATGTGCATATGGTGAGTGTATAGTGTGTGTGTGTGTGTGTGTGTGTGTGTAGATGTGCCACCTTGTGCACATATGCAGAGACCAGAGGAGAATGTCGATGTCCTCTGTCTCTTTTTTGTTCCACTGAGACAGTGATGCTGGAGCCGTGGTCAGACCAACCAACCAGCAAGCTCCAGTGATTATCCTGTGTCCACTCACCTCAGGCCTAGGGTTACAGACATGCATGGCCATCCCCGGCTCTTCACATGGGTGACAGGGCATCATGCTTGCACAGTAAGTGCTCTCACCCACCAAGCCTTCTCTCCAGGCTCTAAGTTATATTTAATACACTGGGATCAGATACTTTGTGTGGTATTAATTCTTTAGTATCTGGTGAGTCTTTTCATAGCCTGGAATGTTTTGCATTTATTTAATAATTTGTTTATTTTTTGGATTTACGAGGTAGGGTCTTGATATAGCTCAGGCTGGTCTAGAACTCACCACATAATCATGATCCCAGGGTGGCCTCAAACCACGGCAATCCTCCTACCTCTGCCTCCCACGTGCTGGGATTAAAGGCACCACCACGCCCAGCTGAGTTAATTTTTATGTGTGTTTGAAGAGGATGTTTATTGTCTCTTTATCTCTTTGCTGAATTTAGGAATTCGTTGTTGTGAATACATGTCCAATGGGTATAAATGCACTTTGCTTGGGAGGCATAATGGATATAGCCAGCAATTAATTTCCACTCCCTCAAGCAGCACATGAGAGTTCTGGTAGCTCCATATCTTCACTGGCCTTGATGTTGTCCATCTTTAACCTGTTAGTTATCTATACTGCTAAATGGATAGAGTAGCTCTTGTGTCTATCAGCCAACTTCCAGATGACTAACAAAGTGAGGCTTTTTCCTTTATTTACGGCCACTGAATGCTCTCTTGTGCAAAGCTTTCCTCCATCTTTGCTCAATTTTCTAGCAGAACATCCTCTCCTGTTCCTTGGTCCTTGGATTTGCTTTGGCTACAGTACCTGGGCGGATGTGGCATGGGAATAAGCTTCAGAGGTGCATTTGCTTGGTGTTGGGCATTGGCTCAGTGGATAAGGCACTCCCCACTCAAGCCTGAGCAGCCAAATTCAGCCATCAGATAGATCTCTCTACAAATGCCAGAAGCTGTGGCAGGCTTCTGTAATCCCAGCATACTGACAGTGGGATAGGAGGTGGGGAACAGGAGAATTTCCAAGAAGCTCTTGGTGGACACAACAAAAAGATCGACCCAGAGGGAGATCCAGAGAAACCCTGCCTCAAGTAAGCCTCAAAAGTTGTCCTCTGACCTCTGTCATGTCAGGGTACACCCATGTTCCCCCACACACAAATAAATAAATAAGGGGCCTAAAGAGATACGAGTCCGCAGTTAAAAGTGTTTACTTACAAAACGGTGATGACCTGGATTCAATTTCCCAGCTGTTCATGAAAAGCCAGACTGGCACTCATTTGCTGTGGCAAGAAACCCTGCCTTCCACCCCCAAGTGCTTGTACGAACACACAGAGAAAGATACACACACAAACGTGCAAATAAAAAATAGAAATTATTATAGTTTACTTACCTTGAGGTAGTATTTGAAATTAGGAAAAAGGGACACATTTATGCTGTTATGTGGATTAATAGCTCCCTCAGGAAGTTCTGTTTAAGAATGTCAAGTTGTGTGTTGCTGGCCCAGGGGGTTGGGAGGACTGGACATTACACGTGCTTGCTGTCAGTTTCTATGATTGCTGAAGAAGTTACTTGAATTAACCATTTCTAAGAGTTCTTCCATTTCTGAGCCTTTATAGTCTCTTCCAAGTCCTGAGTTAACTAGGTTCACCCTTGGCGTACATATAGGGTTCTCCTGAAGCCCTTTCCATCACTCATCAGGTCATTTTAGCCATTTCTCCCAGAGAAGAAGAGCTAATTTTCCTTTGTCAGCTGATGATATAGGTTAGCGGAACCCCATTCACATATAAGCAGTTTCTGATAAGACTTAAGACACAGTGGAAGCATGAGACAGGCAGATCAGATACGGAGGTGTGTGCCCCAAATAATCAAATTGGAAACAATGCTAATTGTGATGGTTAAGTTTTGATGTCAACTTGACCTTTCAAGTAATCTTGGGTGGGTCTCTGAGGATGTTTACAGGAAGGAAGCCTCTCAGCAAGGGGCAGGAAGCTAGAAGTAAACATGCTTTCCTGTGTGGGTAGTGCAGGAAGGAAATTCCAGAGACTCAGGAAGCCATTAAGTCTGGGGAAGGGTTGTAAGACCCCACCCTAAGGCTATATAAAGGAGAAGAAATTCCCTTCTTGCCTGTTGGCTATTGTGTGTGTGTGGTGTAGGTGATGGGTTTTTCTCTCTGCTTAGACCTGTGAAAGAGGCCAGCCTCTTTCACTGTTACAGAACTTCCCCTCAATCTGTAGTTTCCAAAAATACTTTCCTCCCCCAAATTGTGCCTGGTTTGAAGATTCATCCCAGCAGTGTGTGGCTGACTATGACACTAATATAATTTTTTATTAATGTATTGAATTAACAAACTATGCATGAGCAGATTAATGAACTTGGGCCTGTTAACAGATGCAGCATGTTTTGTTATTTTTTTCCTCATTCCATCAGCTTTGAAACTGAGAACGGCAATGAGACACCAGCATTAATAAAACAAGATGGTATTTGGACACTTAAGCTAAACAAAAGAAATTGGACCTGGGAGTGCATTACTTATTTATGGTGTCTCCTTGTGGAGCTACCTACCCTGTATGAGGCCTGAGATGCTCTTTTTATCTGTGGGGAGGATGCCAATGGCTTGTCGTTTAGGTCAATGGTTATAGGGAAGGGTCATTTGGTCCAAAGCTATTTTATCAGAGAATGTGACCACTTTTGTTTTCTTGAAAGCATTTGGAATCCAGCTAATGTTAAGTAGGTGATGTGATCAGGAATTTCATAGTGGCATAACCATGAGATAGGTATATAACATTCAACTAGAATGAAACAAGGCTGAAGGTCTTAATTCTGAGCAAGAGGACTCCTGAAGAGCAGGCAAAAAGCTGCCTGATTTCTTGTGTTTGTTAAAACTGATCTGGGCAAAGGAAACTGAGCATGGTACTTTGGACAGGACTTCTGTGTCAGGGAACTTGGAGGACAGAATGATCTAAATGGCTTCGTTCATCTCCAATTTCCACTCTTGTCCCCAAAACAAACACAGATGTTCTCGAATTTCCTCATTTCACATCACTTAAATGAAGATTACCTTGAGTTTCATGTGATTCTATAGGTCAGAAGTGTTTCACCATCCAAGTGAGTTCTTAATAGGGTGTTCACATATGTTTATATGCAGCATGTCACCCAAGTGTCATTACTATAAGTGGACATCTCCAAGTCTAAACACAAACTTGGTGCATATGGACACCTTCTGTATGGAAGGCAGTTATTCAGAGCCCACAGCCTTTATCTTGGTAGAAAACCATGTCCTGGGCTGAGGATGGCTCAGGAGTGCTTTCAGAACAAGCATAAGTCCTGAATTTGGATCCTTAGCACCCAGTAAAAGGCCAGCCATGATGGTGCACACCTATGGGGAGGACTGGACATTACCTTTGTCTTTGCCATCAGTTTACTAATGCTGGAGAAGTTACTTGAATTGACCATACCTGTTTCCTTGCAGATTGGTCAGTCTAGGCCAATCAGACAGCTCTGAGTTCAGTGAGAGACTTCATCTCAAAAAAAAAAAAAAAAAAAAACCTGCTGCTTGTGATGGTGAACCCCTTTAATCCCAGTACTCTGGAGGCAGAGGCAGGAGGATAACTATGAGTTTGAGGCCACCCTGAGACTAGATAGTGAATGCCAGGTCTGCCTGGGCTAGAGCGAGACCCTACCTTGAAAAACCAGTAATAATAATAATAATAATAATAATAATAATGTGGTGGGTGATTGAGAAAGGCACCCTATGTCACCCTCTGGTGTCCACATGTGTACACAGACAAGCGAACACATACATATGAATACACATTGTACACCGCACACACGAAAATGTATGTATTCTGTCAGGCAGCATTTTCTCCTGGTCTTGTAAGTAGAAGCAATTAGAAGAAAAGCCCTAGTTTGAGAGGAGATGAAAGAAAATCCTACAGAAGCAGGGCTAGTCTCCCAGCAACCTGATACACAGAGCCTTGCTTTCCACTCAGACCTTCCTCCAACCAGGTGATGGACAATCTTCTCTAGGTTCTGAGAGCAGATATGGGGACCCAGTTCTCATGAAAGATCAAAGGATCACTGAAGTGAGATGGCACTAGGGACACTCTTCATGTTGCTCTGGAAAAACACCTGGCAGAAAGAAGCGACTTCAGGAAGGAAGGCTTCATTTGGGCTCCCAGTTTGCGTGTTCTGTCTGTCATGGTGGGGAACGCGTGGCTGCTGGAGCATCGTCAGTGGAAAGTACACAAGGAAAATGCTGGTGCTTGGCTTACCTTCTCCTGTTGTACAGTCTGAGACCCCAGCCCAGGGAACGATGCTACCCACATCCAGGTGGATCTCCCATCTCATTTACTCCTCCCCAGAAGCACCTTCAAAGACATACCCAGAGGTTTATCTCCCAGGTGATTCTAAATCCCATCAAGTTGACAAGATCAAGCCAGCAAGACCAGAAAGATTTGAACCCCCAAATCATTGCTGGCTGACAAAGCCTAAAGGTACCAGTTTTTCTAGGAGGAGGATGTACCTTCTTGTCCCTTCTGTGGTCTCCTTGCCAAAGTCCTCTCTTTGACTTTCACTAAATCTCTCCTTTTGACAAGGTGTGATGACGCTCACCTATAATCCCAGCACTTGGGAGACAAGCAGATAATAAAGGAGTTCAAAGCCAACTTCAGCTTCATAGTGAATTTGAGGCCAGTCTGGGCTACATTTGACCCTGTTTCAAAAACCTAAAACCAAACCAAAACAAAAACCTCTCCTTTTCTTTGTCCCTTCTGGTTACCAAGTTAGCCAGTCCCACTCTAGGCTGGACTTTCTTACTCAGCTGTCCCCATGACTCGAGGAAAGCTCTGGTGACAACACACAGTTTTCTCTTCCCTATAATGCCACCATAGTAACCAAGCCAGTCAATCCCTTACAGAGGACAGGGACAAGGCTTCACTTCTTCCGTTCATGTCCTCTGAGGTCGAGCGTGCTGCGGGGGGTGTGTCAAACCAAAAGCAAAACCTAAACCTGATGCCAGGCTAGGTCTGGCTCCACGGTCATCTTCTGATTCCTGGCTTCTCATTTCCTTGTCTTTCCCAGAAAATGTCCTCATTCCCCAAGGCAACAACTTCCCAACATCATTTCTTTTTCCCCTTTCTTTTTGATAAGTTAATGATGCATTTCATTACGACGTGTTCATAAGTGTGTATCAATATACTTTGTTTCTGTTCACCCTCCATTACCCCCTCTCTTGTGCCCACTTCTGCCGGTCCCCTTCCAAGACCCAAATGGTCTCCTAAATGTTTTCATGTCTACATGTAAATCTTATGAAAGGTCAAAGGAAAAAAATGCAATGTTTTATTTGTTTTTCTTATTTACCTGCTCTTGTTCCCTTCTCTCCCTTCCCTTTAGAATCCTTTATGCTCCTTCTCCTTTCATGACAATATATATATATATAATATATAATATATATAAAATATATATAATATATATAAAATCTAGATTTCATATATGAGAGGAAATCTGGTAATTGTCTGTCTTAGTCTTGCTTATTTCACTTAACAGCAATCTCCAGTTCCATCCATTTTCCTACAAAACTGCATCATTTCATTTTCTTAACTTTTTATTGACCATCTCCACACCATGTACCCTGATGATAAGCCCACCCCACTACCTTCCGTTGTCCCCCTCCTCACTCCCCATCTGTTAAACCTCTTCTTGTTTCCAGTGAGTCCTTCTTCTGTTTTGAGGTCATTTTGTTCACCCTCACGTTATGCAGGTCTTGTGTGCAGGTAATGAAAGCCACTGTGAGGTCACAAATGCAGCAACCTCTTTGTGTCTTCCAAAGCCCTCCTCCCCATTCTTGGGTTCTTACATTCCTTCTGCCTCGTCTTCCTCAATGGTTCAGGAGCCTTGGAGAGTGTGATAGAGATGCCTCACTTAGTGCTAAGCACTCAACTGTCACTTCTCGGGACTTTGATAAATCGGAATCTCCCTAGTAGTCACCTCTATCTGAAAGAGAAGTTTCTTTAACCAAAAGTGAGAGCAGCATTATCTATGGGCAAAAATGTAAATATTTAGAGAGCAACTGGTGGGTATAATATATTCATTTAGTCAAACAATAGCTGTAGCTTCTTTCCTAGAGCTTATGGCCTTCCCAGACATAGCTTTTTTTTATTTTTTATTTTATTTATTCATTTTCAAGCAGAGAGATACAGAGAAAGAGAGAGAGGGAGGGGGAGAGAGAGAAAGAGAGTGAGAGAGAGAGCACACCAGGGCCACCACCTTGTGGGTCTGGCTTATGTGGGTCCTGAGGAATTGAACCCAGGGCCTTAGGCACTGGAGGCAAGTGCTTTAACCGCAGAGCCATCTCTCCAGCCCAGACATAGCTTTTTGACTAGATTTGTAGTATCAGGTATAAATTCCCCCTGGACTTCAATTCAAATCAGAAATTAGTTGGTTTCCTCATAACTGACATTATACTTAGGGGCACATCTTGCCTGGCTGGCCAATGGTGTAGCTTGCAGGGTTCACTGCTGGTTGAGACTGTCAATGACTCCCCTCCCCCAGTAGGTTGCACAGCATTTTCTAACACTATGACACCTACTCAGGCAGGGAGGAGGCTTCCAGCTCAGTTCTAGCTTGATTTCTCAGCATCATGCCCCTGAAGCATGTGAACCACTGTTTTGAAGGCTAATAGCTCCTGATGGAAATAAACACAGATAGGAATGTGTCTGTGAGGGTCTGTGCCCTAAGGGGGCAGTGATCTCCTAGGAGAACATCATCCCTTACCCCACATCCTGAGTCTGCCCTAAGTCTGTCTCTCTGAGCAGAAGACCTTGAACCCTGCTTCCCTGGGGAAATAAAGATCCCTTTATTTATGTGTGTTTTCTCCATCTATCTCTACATTCTCCCTTCCAGTCCCCCTTCAGAAAGTTGTTTCTCTGTCCTCCCAAGGCAAATCTCTCTGTAAACCCTAAATTTAAATCAATCTCTCATTTTTAATTTTAATATATATATATTTATTGACCATAATGAGTTACATTATTCAGTGGGCAAACAATGAGTTGTTATCCCCAATTCCCCAATGCCCCCCCTCCCCAACCCCAATCAGCTGGCTATCCTCTTCTGTGGGTCATCTGGATAGGTCCTTGTGGCAGGGGGCCATGTATAGCCTAGTACTCAACCTGGTTCTCCTGGCCCAAGTGTTTTGTTACTGATGGGTGCCATGCCTCTGGATAAGCCTCCCCCACCATGGCTCTCACAATCTTTCCGCCCCCTCTTCCACTCAGTTCCCTGAGTCGTGGTGGGTGAGTATTAAGGCTGCTTTAATGTTGTGCACTTAGGGGGCTTTGTGTTGAAAATTGTTGGTTTCTGTCCCCCTGGCTTATCAATCTCTCATTTTTGATACTTATTTTTCAAATCATTTTTCTCTTCTGTGTTTCCAGTAAGTTTATGTAATTCTTCATTCTGTTATGTCCAAATCCCTCTGAGTTTTATTTTAAATGAAAATCTCTGCATCTCTTCTTTCTTCTGTGATTGCTGCTAGCTTCTCTCCCGCTGTTTTCCACCTTTCCTTCCCAGCCTCGCATTTCCTTAGCTCCCTATGGCCTGGCATTAAGCTCAGGATGATAATGGGAAGTCACTGTCAGCTGTTACACCTGAATTTATCCCAGTGCGTTCCCTCCATCCGTGTCCTGGCCAGAAAGGTTGTAGTGGATATTGCTATTTGCACCAAGATGTTCTCTCAGTACCAAGACACTTCTTCCCCAGCTCTGTGAGTATTGATCTCTGAGGGGTTACACCTGAGTTGTCCCCTAATCATTGCTTTTGGCAGAAGGTACCCACTTCACTAAGGCTGCTCTCTCTCCTCCCCAGAGGCCAGGCTGTGTCTGCTCACAGGCTGGTCTCGGTTAAACGCGATGCCTCTTACCATTTCTGAAGTATCTGTCACCCACGCTTCACGTTGTCTAATGAGGTTACTGCAGTTTGTCCTAAGTTCAGTTTCTCTTTATGCTAAGTCTACCATTTATCTCTGTCCCTAAAGGCATTGTGTCAGAGAGCACTTTCCAAAAACCTTGCTATAGGAAACTATCTATGTCAGAGTCTATTTCCTGGGGAGCTTCATGGAAGACACAGATGAAGTTAAGTATTTCCCTAGGGAAAATTTTAAAAAAAAGCTTCAGGTTGACCATTCCTACCTCAAAATCCAAAATCCAAAATTCTCCAAAATCTGAAACATTTGAGCACAAATATGACACCACAATCTGATGGTTCGATATATACCAACTTTAAAATCTTGTATGCTATTACCTTCAGACAGTGTGTACATGAGGTGTCAGTGAAACATGAATGAATTTTGTGTTTTGAATTGGGTCCCATCCTTAAGACATCTTGTTACATGTATGCAGATTTTCTAAATATCTGAAATCTGCAACGCTGCTGTTCCCAGAGGCATTTTAGATCATGGATATTCAACCAGTAGCAAAGCCAGGAATCCTCAGTCTTAGCCTTCTTCTCCTCTTAGACTCTTCTGCTAATATACCCTATTCTAGGAGGATTTCATTGCAATAAATAAAAAAAAATGTTTTCAGAGCCACAAATGAAATCAAATCCCTATGTCTATGTCTTGTGTTCAACTTATTCATTTTCTTGAATAACTTTTACTTACAGCAATATTGGGTCATTTTGGCCCACAGCCAGATGTCTAAGAAATTAATAAATACTTCTATTTATCCCAATGATGTTGTCTCTTTTGGATAAACGTGCTTTCATTTTTTTGTGTTCCTCTATTTTTTTTTTTAATTTTGGCTCCTGGGATCTTAGGTTTTCAATGAGTCACTCACAATGAAAGGCCGACACAATTTTTGCCCCAAGTCTCCATTCCTACTCTGTGAGTGTTACAGTTAAATGGAGCTCTTGATTCTCCTTTGATCTAGGCTTCAAGACTTGATGGATAAATTGTGGCTAATAATATGCTGTTTATTAACATCATAGAATACATAACTTTTACAAGACTCCATGTTCTTGAAGATGGATCACTCTTATGGTCGACAGATTTATACCTTATTTAAAAATATATTCCAGATATAAACTCTTCTATCCATCCCTTTTCTATTATATCAGTTATTTCAAAACACTACAAAGATTTAAACAACCAGTTATATGTTTGTTCCTGTCCCTGGTATGTCTGAACATTTCTGCCTATCTGGACTGGGCTTAGTTGGGCTTGGCCAGAATGGTCATGCATCTACACTGAACTTATAAATTGGTCAGGGGCAAGCTGGTCTGCCTCAGCTAGGATGCTCAGCTCTGTTCCATGTGGTCTCACCTCTTCTAGCAATGAGTTAGCTTGGACTTGTCACACAGTACAGTCAGGCTCCAAGAGCAAGCAAGACTAATTATTGTACAAGAGAGATCAGAACCCTGATGGTTCTTTGAAAGCCTCTTCTTGTATTACATTGGTCAAAGTTCAAGGTCAGAGTGGTATGGGAACAAAGATTATAGACTGAAGGGCCTGAGTTGTGGAAGACTTTTAATTGAGGCAGTTTATGTAATCATTCTTCACGCCACCCTAGGTCAATTTTCTACGATGTCTTGACTGAATGATTCATTAGCTTCAGTTAAACTGCTTCCTGACTTTCACTCTTGACCCCTATAGTCAACTGACTAATTGCTAGAATAATCTGTTGAACATTTCCATCAGACTGTCCTTCCCCTGCTTAGAATCCTCCAGTGGTTTCCTATTTAGAGAAAAAATTAGACCACTTAGACCCAAATCCAAATTCCTTACCATGGTCGCCATATCATAAGTCATGACAGCTCCTGTCCATCTACGTGACTTCATTTCATGACCACTCCCCCCTCCCATGCTGCCTACTCCACTGAGCCAGGTATCCAGGGTCCCATACCTCTGTGCTCGCTGGTGAGCATGCTCTGTTCCACTCAGGTATTTTGGTAGCTGACTCCTTCTTATCTTTCAGCTAATAATCCTATCATCATGGAGATCTACTTTGGTCTTCAGAGGTAAAATAATTGGGTTACTTCCTCCCATGCCATAGACTTAATCTTACCACATCTTTTGTGCTTTTTTTGTTTTTGTTTTTTAGCAAATTCGTATCTGATAGTATTAATCTCTCCATTTCCTCTCTTCTGACTAGAATGTAAGCTCTAATGGAATACAAACTTTGTGTGTTATTGTTGTGGTTTGAATGTAAAATGTCCACTGTGGGATCATGTGTGTGAACACGGTCGCCAGTTTGGTACTCAGCTGATGGTGCTTGGTTGTGGCACCTTTAAGAAGTGGAATCTTGCTAAGTTAGTCAGTCACTGAGAATGGGCCTTAAGGTTTCTTTCTTTCTCTCTCTCTCTCTCTCTCTCTTTCTTTCTTTCTTTCTTTCTTTCTTTCTTTCTTTCTTTCTTTCTTTCTTTCTTTCTTTCTTTCTTTCTTAGCCCAGCTCTACTTCCTGTCTGTTCTATTTCCTGGCTATGGTTTCAATGTGACCAGACAACCTCCTTCTCCTGCTGCCATGCCTTCTCCACCATGATGGACTATATTCCCTGAAACTATAAGCCAAAATGAACCCTTCCTCCCCTAAACTTGCTTCTGTGAGGTACTTGTTAAGCAACTAAAATGTAACTAATACAGTTAGCTTTCCATCATCATAACAAAATAGAAAGAGAAAGTTTTTTTTTTGGCTCACAGTTTTGGAGGTTTTGCTCAATGACCAGTTAACTCCACTGCTTTGGCCTGTGACAAGGCTTCACATCATAGAGGGGACATAAGACAGTGTTAACCTGCTCACCTTATGGCTAGGGAACAAAAGAGAAGGTGAGGCAAGATATAAATAACACTGTCCCATCCAAAGGCACACCTCCAATGACCTAAAGAACTCTCACTGATCCACTTCTTAAAGGTTTACCTTTGCCCAGTCAACTCAGCAAGAGCAAGATATTGCGAAGACAGCTCTCTGTCTCCTAGTGTTAGGTGGTCATGAGTGGCCATGGGCATTTTGGGTACCCAGTTTGGGGCAAGTTCAATTGGGGATGTATTTAGTTTTGATATAGTGGGCTCTGTTTATGTGGCAGGCAGCCACTCCATATGTGTTTGTGAGTCATAAGCCATAAGTGGTAAGTATATCTGTATGTGAAGTTACGTGGCTTATCCCAATCTTGGCTCACAGTTTTGGAGGTTTTGCTCAGTGACCAATTAGCTCCACTGCTTTGGGCCTGTTGCAAGGCTTCACATCATAGTGGGGACATAAGACAGGGCTAAACTGCTCACCTTATGGCTAGGGAGCAAAAGAGAAGGTTAGGTTTGGTAAGAAATGTTACGGTATCGATGTCATTGGAGAAGCAATCAAAGCAGATACAACCAGAACTTGAAGGAAGTAGTTCAGTGGTCTGTTATGCTATTACATACTAAAAAGATAGGAATTATTTTTAGATTTTGTCAGCTACTTAAGTTTTGAGTGCATAGTATTTTTTATACCTGATCATATATTAGTAAGTTCCTTAAATCTCTGTATAACAGAGCCAAAAATCATACCAGCTCAGGCCCTTTATAAAACCTGGATCACTTCCAGGCAAAAACAAAACACAATTTATTATCTTTAAAGGTTGTTCCAGCTGGGCAAGGTGACACACACCTTTAATCTAAGCACTTGGGAGGGTGAGGTAGGATGATTGCCATGAGTTCAAGGCCACCCTGAGACTACATAGTGAATTCCAGGTCAGCCTGGGCTAGAGTGAGGCTCTACCTCAAAAAAAACAAAACAATAGTAACAACAACAATAATAACAACTTGTTCTAACACACAAATGATAGTTGCCATGAATTAAGAGCTTTATATGGGTCTGAAATTATCTTAGACACTCTATAATTATCTTCTTCATCCTCAAAACAAGCCCATGTGCTAATAAGGTTCTCAATTTGGTGAGTTACAAAAGGAAGGAAGGGAGGGATGGCAGAAGGTAAGCAGAGAGAGAGAGAGAGAGAGAGAGAGAGAGAGAGTGAGGAGGAGGGAGGAAGGAAGGAAGGACGTTTACTTGAGGCACAAACTCCCTCCCCCCATCAGCACAGCCTGTGTTCCCCCCCAGCCACTCTGCTCCTGTTATCCTGGATGGAGCAGTTTTGCACTTGGCTCCAATTTTTTACTTCACTTATCAGAGCAGACGCTTGCTGCTCTATATTTCTGCTCCTGGATTCCAGCTATAAGTTACTTGAAGATAAGGAACAGAGCCCAGATTTCTCCCCTATCACCCTCAACACATGGCAGACAGCTCAACTTGTGGTGGAATCTCTTTAATTCTTGACAATCAAAATTGATTAGCAGTCATGTCTGTCTGAAAGATTCGCCCATGAGAGAGGCATAGGGAGTCACCACAGGAGGAAATGCAAATGAAATTTATGTATTTTTCTGCCTACCTCAAGGTTCTCACTTGGTGCTGGTGGGAAAAATTGTTGGTACTCAGTGAAAAATGCAAAAGGAATAAACATGTAGTCAAAAGCTACAGGTAGGCTTCGGGTTTTTGTTCTGAGCCATCACTGTTGGCGAGTACATGTGTGAAATGCTAGTTACCATGGCAACCAGCACAGCAAGATTTTTTTCCATCCTCCTTTTGGGTTTATGAATCCAAATCAATAAATGTTTATAAATAACTCTCCGATTGGCCCAAAGAAGTGGAAACGTCAGCCAGAAGAATCCTTCTGTCCTGTGAATATGAGTCATGGATATGTTGGTCATATTCTTAGGACAGAAAAAGGCTATCGATGGAATAAACAATTGGCCACGTCATTTTCATTTCAAGAGCACTTAGAGAAAACCCACTGAGTGAAAATGTATTTCACAGGCTTCCTGACAACACAGAATACTAAGTATGTGCATGGAAGGAGCCTCCAGACAAGACCATCGGGTGCATGAGCTCAAGGACCACACACTAGCTCCAGAAAGATGGCTGAGAGATGATTGGCCCTAGGAGATGCCAGGGAGCTCAGGAGGAGTAGATGAGATTGTTACCTGCCGATGGGGGTTGATTAGATGTCCTCTGCAATATGCAAGTGGGAATTCATACCAATGTGGAATTTAGTCTCCAGAGTCCCAACAACAAATCAAATCAGGCCAGGAAAAAAAAAAGATTCTTTCTATAGCACTGCAAACAGATGGCTAAACAGCCTCTCTCAGGAGATTTTCAGTGAAAGAGAAAGTCGTTTTTCCTCCAATCTCCATATAGTAACTGTTGAATGTATTTCCTGAGCCAAAATCTTCCCCCACTCCCATCACTTCATGCCTATCCTTTGGCCTTACTTGGTTCTTTGGCACAAAAGACCTAACCCTGGAGGATGGCTTCCTGGTGACAGCCTTTCACACCTCGGAAGCAGCCTTCAAGTTGATCCCTGTCCCTCAGTTTCCTCTTATGGTGCTGTGGTTCTCACCAGCCCTGCTCTTGTGTGTGTTTTTTTCTCAGAATGCTCGTGACCTGTCAGTGTTCTTAAGAAGTGGAAGTCTGAAATGGTCTGTGTGAATTTTCAGATGTGGGTTAAGATTTCAGAGCACAGAGAAGTGTTCTCTCTCTCTCATTTACATTTGTCTCCTTCCCTCCCTTCTTTCCTTCCTTCCTCCTTCCTTCTTCTCTTTTTCTTTCCACACTGCTCTGTTAGCACATACTAAGCTTCTGGTAGTTTGAATCACTCAGGGCACCCCATCCCAGAATAGGAAGGAATGAATTATATAAAGATCCCCCCCCAAGAACTCAACTCAGGGATTCCCTACTAAGCCAGAGTACCAACAAGGATCAGCTGTTCTGATCATTTTGGCAAGAATCAAGGAGAGAAATAATTGTACAAAGTGTGGTGTGAAGGGTCAGAGGCAACAATCTCAAAACATCTCATTCACTCAAATGACAAAATGGCTGGAATATCATCCTTGGAAAGGGTCTACCCTTGGCTATATTTCTCCCTCTGAAACGACTTATTAAGTCACTTACAATTTAGTGTGAATGAGATAATCTCAACAGTACAATTTAAGATAGGAAGAAAACACTGACCTCTTGAATTTGGAGGTGTGACAGTCAGACCTCTCTGCAGAGGCAGCCCCCACCCCTTGAGGGAGAGGTGTCTAGTTAGAGCTACAACCTAGGTGCTAAAACTGATTGGTCAAATATAAACCAATCAGCTGTCTCTCTGGCTCACCTGGGAAGAACTTAAAACTAGCTTCCCTAGAGGAAGTCAGTCCCTCTTTCCCCACAAGGATCTCTAAATTTCCAGGAAGGTAAGGCCTTCCCCCACCCTAGCTAATGGCTGGGGTTGGGGGGATAGGCTCCAGACTTTTTCCCTCATGAATCTCTCTCATAGTGGGAGCTCCCTGTTATCTTTTGTTTCTGCTTATTTAGTTAAACAATGTAAGTTTTGTTAACTCTCTAACACGTGTTCTCCACACACTGGTGGCTGGAAAACTCTGTAACTTCTCACATGGTGACTGGGAAATTTCCCCATCCAACTCTCCTTTTCCTAATTTACTAAGTTAAAATAAATGTGCAATTAAAATTTAATTCAGTCCCTGTGTACAATTCTTTGGCATTAGAGGACATGAACTCAGAGAAGGAGGAGGGGGAGGGGGATTCCAAAGCACTCACTCTCTCTCTCTCTCTCTCTCTCTCTCTCTCTCTCACTCTCCATGTTGCTTACAATTATTAATTATCAATAACCCGTATCAGAGGGAAGGAGATAAAATTTGCACTATGGCCAGGGAGGAGGTCACAAACTGAATTGTGCAACAATAAAAGAGACAGGAGGGTTGAAGAAAAACTACAGTGCCACCCAATAATAAAAGGCCCTGAAATGACAGGGACTGGAGGGAACATTGGAATCTAAGTCTACAAAAGGGACACCTTTTTTTCAGCTCCCCCCAAAAAACAATGCAGAGGATGAGGCATGCACTGTGCTGTGTGTACTTTAGATGTTTCAAATGTCTGGAGGTTTGTATAAAATTTTGTCTAGAACTATTGACCCATGCAACAGACTACCTCTGCTGCTAGTTTTGGGCCCGTGAAATTAGGGTCTATATTCATGGTCTATCCACTTCTATTAGAGTCCATTTCCACAGTCTCTGTCCACTTCTATTTCAATGGAGCAAGAAGTAGAGACTCCAGAAGTAATAGGCTAAAATAAACACAATAGGAGCTTCTGCTTTCACGTTCCTTAACTCAAACATACTAGGGGTAGACTTGGAGAACTCAGTGTGGGTTCTGGAGTCTGGGAGACACAGTGATGAGGTGTGGTGATAGATATGTGAACAGTCTCAGGGTAGGAAGCTATGGCCATCTGCCTGTCGTGGCAGAATAGAGAAAAATGACCCTGGAAGCAAACAACACTTCACTCTTTGTGTGTGTGTGTGTGTGTGTGTGTGTGTGTGTGTGTGTGTGTGTGTGTACACATTCATATGGTAAAGTTTGTCT
Source organism: Zapus hudsonius (assembly GCA_004024765.1). Lineage (NCBI taxonomy): Eukaryota > Metazoa > Chordata > Mammalia > Rodentia > Dipodidae > Zapus > Zapus hudsonius. The sequence continues at coordinate 10,606 of PVHP010001954.1, read as the reverse complement.
GAGAAAATTTTGGAATCTGTCTGGTATTTCATGTAGGGAAAGGAACGTTTAGATTACAGAATAAGAAAAGAAAACTCATGTCTTTAGCCAGTTCATTCAGTAAATAATTGTGTACATATCTGAACACACACACAGAGCACGTGTGTTTCCTTTAACCACTATTTTGAAGCTTTTTGATATGTTTATTATTGCTTATTATGCAAAGAAGTGGATTTCATTGACATTTTCATATACATACATCATTCTTCTTTGTCCTTATTTGAATATCTCTTTCCTTTAGCCAGTTCCCTCCCTCCCCACAAATAGACCCCACTTCCATTTTCATGACATATATATTCCAGTACTGTTGCAGTCAGCATTCTAGTTGCTTTGCAGAAAGAACCCAAACAAAGGTGGCTTGTGGAAGAATGGGTTTATTAGGCTTATGGACTCAAGGAGAGACTCCATCCTGGCAGGGAAAATGATGGCATGAGCAGAGGGGTGGACATCACCTCCGCCACAGCACTGGAACCAATGGCAGGAAGGTGTGCCAAATACTGGCAAGGGGAAGCTGGCTTATAACCCCCAAAAGTCCATCCCAGCAACACAGCTCCATTGAGGTTGTAAAATCCAAACTGCCATCAGCTGAGGATCGATTGCCCAGCACACATTCATTTATTTGTGGGGGACACCTGGATCAAACCATGACAAGTACCTTCTCCTGTTTCCTCACCCTTTAGACCTGTTCCTTTTCTCTCCTAACCTTTCTACTTTCATGTCACACACACACACACACACACACACACACACACACACACACACACACAAAGCATATATTGTTTGTCTTTCTGAATCTGGCTTATTTCATGTAACATAATAATGCCCAGTTCCATACATTTCCCTATGAAGATCATACTTTCATTCTTCTTTTGAATGGAATAAAATTTCTTCATGTATACACATCAGGTTTTTCATGATCTGTTTCTCCATTGATGGTGATCTAGATGGTAGAGTCTTCTTTATAAAAGTAAAAATATCTTGGAGAAATTTCTACAACATTACCATCCTTATGCCTTCTTCCATCAGCATATTCACTTATGTGGGCAACACAGTTTAACAGTTTCTGTTGAAGACGGTTCCCTTGGGTTCTAATGTTTTTGCTACTGTGAATAGTGCTATAATAAATGTCCTTGTTCTCATGGAATTTTGCATTAGATCATGAAGTGGTGCAATAAAGTAGAATTACTGACAAAGATGTTTGTGCACCTTTTATTTGGAAAGATTTTGCCAAATTGCCCTCAAGAGAGATAATATAAATATGCCCAAGCAGTGCATACCGCGGGAAGTGTTGGTGGGCCAGCAGCAGAAGCATTGTCAGAAATGTCAATTCCCATCAATTCACCTCTCCCAAAGCACAGAGGACTATAAGAGCTAGAGGATAGGAACACTGTCTTCTGAGTATGACAAGCCCATTGAATTCTGAAGTTCACAGTGGCTGTCATTACCTGCACAAGCCCTACACAAGACTGGGTCTGTCAATGTCATCATTCATGGGAGAGGGGATCACGAGGTCCCACCACTCCCTGGGGAGTTATTGGCAGTTAATGGTTGCTGGGGTGGAGTGGGTGATGGTGGAGATGTAGACATTGTCTTCCGAGCTGTAGCCACTGGTAAGTTGTCCACGTTCTGGAAGTAAACCTCCACCCATGCTCAGGCGAGCAGCTCTAATTAAAGCCAGTGGGTTACAAAGAAGAAAAAGGAAAAGAAGGTGAAGGAGGAGGAGGAAGAAAAGGAAGAAGGTGAGGAGGAGGAGGAGGAGGAGACATTTATTGGGACTGATTGGGAAGAAGGGGTTCAGTGGGGGGAGATAAGAGAAAGTAATAGGAGTTGAATATTATCAAAATACAGCATATACATATAAAAATTGTCAAAAATAAAATAACTTTTAAAACAGAACTACAAATTTTCAGGTTGCACAACAGGCCTCCTCCATCATAACCTGAGTGTTAATAATACCTCTCTGACTTGGTGGTGGTAGTTACTTGTTTAAGCAAGGAAGTGGATTTCATTGACATTTTCATATACGTACATAATTCATACTTCATCATAGATGGCTGACAAGGAATTCCATGTTTTGCTTTTAGTTTGCCTTTTCTTTCATTTTTATATCAATGGATTTCAGAGGCGACACCACCTCCATAGGGGTACCAGGTCAGGTGTTTGTGTTCTGGAACAAAATCCAGACAGGGACACATGGATAGTAGCAGAAGCAGGGAAAGTTTATTAGAGAAAGATACATTTCCAAGGGATAAAGCAGGTTAAAAGAGGCGTTTAGTAGCTTAAACAGTGCCTGGTTCACAACTGATGAGGTTTTCTGTATCATTTGCCTAGTGCAGGATTTCTAGAAAATTCTCTCGCTGTTACACATAGTCCAACACTTAGCCTCATGCAACACGTATCTCCTGAGGTCTTACATCTCCACTCAGGGCTGTGCAATTTAGTATTACAATGAGCCACAAGTTGGCTTCAGACACTCTGGAGTGCCTCTGCCCTGCACCCAGCACCCCAGACAATTCTAGCCAGCCTTGCCAGCAAGCTCCAAACTTCCTCTTTCCCAACAAGTTTTGCTCACATGATAGTTTTGGTGTAAGGCCTCCTGGACCTCACTCTTGCTCTACTCTGCCTCCACTTGAGTGCAGCTGAATGCCATGCTAAGTGTTTAACAACTACTTCTAAGACAGATGTAGTGGCTCATGCCTATCTTCCCAGCACTCCAGAGGGCAAGGTAGCAGGAAAGCCATTGGGTTCAAGGACAGCCTGGGCTATAGTGAGTTCCAAATCATACTGGGTTAGAGGGAGACCCTGCCTCAAAAACAAAAGGAAAATAACCATTTTTAAGTCTTTGTAACATCATCTTAGTTCCAGTTATCTGTCATCTACCACCGTTAACTGTGGCTCAAGAATATTATTCAAGGGCTGAAGAGATGGCTCAGCAGTTAAGGCACTTGCCTGCAAAAGCTAATGACCCGGCTTCAATTCCCCAGAACCTGTGTAAGCCAGATACACTAAGTGGTGCATGCATCTTGAGTTTGTTTGCAGTGGTTAAAGGGCCCTGGTGCACACATATTCTCCCCCCCCCCTCTCTGTCTCTCTCTCTCTGTATGTCTATATCTCTCTGCTTGAAATAAATAAAAAACACGTTAAAAAAGATTATTCAAGGGAGACCACATTTACACTACTGATATTATAGTATATAGCAACAATTATTTCATTTTACTATTAGTTGTTATTAATCTCTTTGTATAATTTATAAATTAAAATGTATCATAGGTATGTGTAGAAGAAAAAAACACAATATGTATATGGTTTGTACCTTCCACAGCTTTCGAAATTCACTTGGGAGTCTTGGAGCACATCCCCATGGGTAAAGATGATTATTGCATTAGGGGACTATGTCAGTGATCAGTATTGCAAGTATTTTATTGCTTGTTGGTCTTGAATTGTTAATATTTTTCTTTATAGACTTTAAAAATTATACATCCCTACTGTCAGAAAGCTACAGAGAGGCTACACCCATTAGAATCCTGCCAAATTAGCAATGTTTGTCTCATTTAACCTATACAGATCTCACTATCCAATGGAGATTCTGTTTGTATTTTTCAGAAGGCAATGAGAGCCGTGGACAACCCAATTCCACCAACAAGACATGGTATGATGGCTGACATCCTGGCAGTAGATGAACCACCCCTGGCCTATCATATAGGGCCCAAAAGAAACCTATGATAAAGTAGCAAGATAAACAAGAGATCATTCACCACAGCACGCCAGTCAGATAACCCATGAAAGGTCAATGGAGACAGACAACAACAATATCCAACACAACCCAAAGCAAAAGTCCAGAGAGACTTAAGATCTCAATAATAAGGCAGACTTAAAACTCACTCACCATGACTCAGGGAACTGAGGGGAAGAGGGGGAGAATATCCAGAGACATTGTCCCCCTCAGCAACAATACACAAAGGGGCGGGAAGGGCTACCTTTTTTGCAATTCATAACCCCCTACCCCATGGACTGATTCAGTAAGCCCACCAAGGAGGGCCCCCAGTGGGTTGGGGACAGGGAGGAAGGAAATGAGGTTACCATCACAAGATTTGCTCATACAATGTATCTAATTGTTGACAATAAAGTTATCAAAAAGTTATACAGTTAATCAGTTTTTGGTATCTGTTGTGTCCTAGAAAATTCTTTGACCTTTCTATAACCAATTAATATTTTTGTTTCTTTTCAATACTTTATGATCTTATTCCTGACATTGAAATATGATTTCCCTCTGAAATTTATTATAGCTCAAAGAATACAATATTTTAATGTGCCAGGTAGCTACCTTCTTAGATTGATATTGTTTATAAAAATAATTGACCATTTCCCCATTTATTTTAAATACTACCTTTACATTCTTACTGATGGGACAGTAATACCTGACCAGAATCAGCTTATGGAAGGAAAAGTGCTTAATTCTGCTTAAAGTTCCAGTGCATCATGGCAGGGAATATATGGCCAGAGCATGAAGCCAGTATTACATCATCACATTAGCAGGTAGGAGAGAGAGAGAGAGAGAGAGAGAGAGAGAGAGAGAGAGAGAGAGAGAGAGAGAGAGAGAGAGAGAAACAGCAAGTTGGACCAGGCTTAAAAAGCCCTCAAGGACTGTCTCCAGTGGCACACTACCAGCAAGGCTACATATTTTAAAGGTTCTACAACCTTCCCAAACAGTGCCACCAAATGGGGACTAAGTATTCAAACACAAAAACCAATGAGAGACATTTTATATGTAAACCACCATATTCTACCTCTGGCCCTGATAGACTCAGGGCCATCTCATGATGGAAAATGAGTTCAGTCCAAAATCAGTGCCTACACTGTTCAAAGTATAAAGTTTGATCTGATGATATTCAAGGCAGTCTCTTAACTGTGAGCCCTATAAAATCAAAACACAAGTTGTATACTTCCAACATATAATGCCCAGAGTAAATGTTCCCATTCCAAAAGTTCAGAGGAGGGGCCTACAATGTGGCTCATTGTAGTGCTTTGGTGTGTTGTTGGGGACAGGGTTCTCCGTGTTGCTCTAGTCAGCTTTCTTGTTGCTGTAACAGAGAACCCAAACATGGCATCTTTGGGAGGAATGGTTTTATTTTGGCTTACAGACTCTAGGGGAAGCTCCATGATGGCAGGGGAAATGATGACATGAGCTGAGTGTGGACATCACCTCTGTCCCAGCACTACAAAGAGCGGCAGGAAGGTGTGCTAAAAACTAGCAACGGGAAGCTGGCTATAACCCCCATAAATCCATCCCCAACAACACTCCTCTAACAAGGTTCAAATTCTAAAACTGCCATCAGCTGGGGATCAAGCATTCAGAACACATTAAGTTTATGGGGGACATCTGAGTTAAACCACTACAGGTGTTGTGGTAGTTTGAATAATGTCCCCCAAGAGAATTTATTATAATTGTGTTTATTAAATTATTAATTGTCTCCAGGCTTCTGGCTGGAGGAAGTGCCACTTTGGCCTAGCCTCCTGGGGACTGGCCCTTTCTAATTTGGATGCAAAATACTAGGGATAGATATGCAAAAGAAGAGCCAGAACCCAGGTCTGGAGTTCTGCATTTTGTAAATTACAGTGTGCTTACTTGCTTGCTTCTGGAGGTACTGTTTCTCTCTCTGCTTGCTTCTGTGAAAGCGGGACCAGCCTTTTTCCTTAACTTCCCCTGGATCTGTTTAATAAATACTTTCTTCACCAACTCGTGCCTGGTTTGGAGATGCATCCCAGCAGCGTGTGACTGACTATGACAGGTGTTATAACCAGCTTTCTTTGCCAGTGTTTGACACACTCTCCTGCTGCTATTGTCCTGTATCTGATGTTGGCCAGGTGATATCCACCCTCTGCTCATGCCTTTGCCATCATGGAGTTTCCCCTTGAGTCTGTAACCCAAAATAAAACCCTTTCCTCCCAGAAACTGCTCTTGGTCAGGTTCTTTATGCCAGCAACAAGAAAGCTGGCTAAAACAGTCTTTTAAAACTAGTATCAGACGGGTGATGCTACCAAGTTCTTCCGTAATGACACACTGTAACTCTTCACTCTTTCTTTCAAAGAAATTTGCATTCTTTCTATCTTTAGCATTAAATGGAGTGGTTCTTTCCCTCAGGGCATCTTTCCTATTTTTTCAGTGCTATGCAGTTGGCTTATCTTTTGAAAAAAAAACTTTATTGACAATTGGTAACTATAGGCAATAAACTATAATTCCCTCCCACCACCACCATTTCCCCCTCCCAAATCCATCCTTCATTGAGTCCTTTCTTCTTTCCAACTAGTCTCTCTTCTATCATGATGCCGCCATGTTTTTTTCTTCTATTATGAAGGTCTTGTGTAGGTAGTGTCAGGCACTGTGAGGTTGTGAATATCAAGGCCATTTTGTTTGAAGAATAGCATTGTAAGCAATTTTACACTTCCTTTGGGTCTTATGTTCTTTCTGCCACCTCTTCTGAAATGGACCCTGAGCCTTGGAGGGTGGGATAGCGACAGATCACTTTGTGCTGAACGCTCCATTGTCACTTCTTCTCAACACTATGGTGAATTTTGAGTCACTCAAGTGGTCACCCCTTGTGATGGTTTGATTCAGGTTTCTCCCATAAACTTATGTGTTCTGAATGCGAGGTTCCCAGCTGATGCTAATTTTGGAATTGGAACCTTGTTGGAGCTGTGTTGTTGGGGGTGGGTTTATGGGTGTTATACTCAGCTTCCTGTTGTCAGTGTTTGGCACACTCTCCTGCTACTGTTGTCCACCTGATGTTGGCCAGGAAGCTATGTCCACTCTCTCTTCATGCCATCATTTCCTTTGCTATCATGGAGTTTCTGCTTGAGTCTCTAAGTCAAAATAAACCCTTTCCTTCCAAAGCTGGTTTTGTTCTGGTTCTCTGTGTCAGAAATGAGAAGCTAACTACAATAGTAAAATCAGTTCTGAGAGGTGGGGTCATTGTTGCTAGCAAGCTCACTCTGGCTTTGGTCATTTGGAATTGATTTGTAGGAGGAATGTGATGGATTTGAAACCTCAGTCTAAAAGATGCCTTGCAGTGCTGTAAGTACTGTTTGATGGAGCATTCTGGTCAGAGTTGAGACCTGAATGCAGTAAGCACTATGGACTGTGAGATTTTGCTTATGAGGGTAAGAAAGAACTTTGTAAAGACTGGACTAGAAGCAGTTTGTGTGGGAGGCTTGCTGTGTTCTATATGACTGTGTCCTGAGAGTTTGTACAGGGTTTCATTGTGTAGAGTTGACTAGTCTGAACGGATAGAGATGGCATCAGAGGAAATAAAATCTTTGGGCTGAAACTCCTGCCTATTCAGCAGCAATTACTTGAGAAATTACAACTATTGGGATTGGGCCAGGTGATCTGCATTGGGATAACAAGAAGAACATGGACTCTTTTGAAGTAAGAGATCCGAATGCTGAAGGAGTGTCCTGCTCTTAAAAGTTGTATTTATTTCTCCCCTTGAATTAACAAGTTGGTAGACCACCTGGTACTGTGGAATGTAATAAATTAAAGAAACAGAGGGATGTGCAACATGGTTTTGTTTTTTGGAAATGAGAAGTGTGCAGCAGGTTTGTTGGATTACTTGTGTAGAAGCCTGATGGAGCCATGAGGATGAATCATGGGTTATAGTGGAGACCCAGTTAAGATGCCAAGACTATGGGATGGCTGCCAAGGAGAGCTGCTGGCACCAGATGAAGTTTTCCAGGACTGTGAGTAGCTGAACTGGAGGAGCAGAATTGGAACTCCAGAGACTCTTCACTGGTTAGAATGATTGGACTTGAAGAGTTGTCACTGATTAGAGTCGTTAGACTAGGAGCTGCAGAGTTTGATGTTGCCCTTATCGTTATAAAACTTGCATTGGTACAATCTGTCTTTGCTTTGCCTGATGCTGTCTTTTGCAGTGTGAATGCTTATTCTGTGCTATTAAGTTTCTGTTTGTTTGATTGTTTGTTTGGTATTATGGCTCACTTAAAAGACCTTGAACTATGGAGATGTTTGAACATCATTTGGACTGACATAAAATGTGGGGACTTTTCAAGTTGAGCTGAGTGCATTGGATGTTACATCATGTATGGTAATCAGTTTATGGAGGGTCAGAGGCAGAATGTGGTGGTTTGGTTCAGTGTCCCCCATAAACTTTTCTCTTCTAAATGCAAGGTCCCCAGCTGATGGCAATTCTGGAATTGGAACCTTGTTAGAGGTGTGTTGATGGGGGTGGTCTTATGGGTGTTATACTCAGTTTCCCCTGGCCAGTGTTGGCCACACTCTCCTGCTGCTGTTGTCCACCTGATGTTGGCCAGGAGAAAATATCCTGCCTCTGCTTATGCTATCATTTTTCTTGCCATCATGGAGCCTCCCCTTAAGTCTGTTAGCCAAAATAAACCCTTTCCTTCCACAGGCTTCTTTTGGTCAGGTTCTTCGTGTCTGCAATGAGAAGCTAATTACAACACGCCCCTTCTGAAAAGAGAAGCCTCTCTAACCAAAAGCCAGAGGAATCTTAATATATGGGCATAAACATAAGTGCCTAGAGGGCAGTTTGGTGGGTATAATTTATTTTGTTAATTTAATTTATTTTATTGTCTATTTAGCCAGACATCAATAGGCATTACTCCCCTAGGGTTTATGTCCCCAGCAATATGTTTTTCATTAGGTTTTCAGTACCAGGCAGGTATTCCCTCCCTTGGAGCAGGCCTCAAGTCCAATGAGAGAGCAGTTGGTTCCCCTCATAACAGACATGCCACTATTGGACCAGTTGTCACATTTGGCCTGGCTGGTCAGCTATAATGCTTACAGGGCCCACTGCTGGCTAACACCTTTGGTGACATCTCTCTATCTCAAAAGGCAGCATGTTGACTAACTCTTCCAGCATTTTGACAGGAGGTTTCCAGGGTTGGCTTATCTTTAATGGTGGTAATCTCTTTAACAATTACTGATGAAATCTCTGTAGTTCCTATAATCAGTTCTTTAAACTCACATTTCTTTCCACACCAAGCTTTATATTTGTCACATCAGTGTTTTGCTTTATTTCAATGTAGATATGAGTCGGGGGAACTGAAAGAAGCCATACCACAGATCCAATGCAATTCTGCCTTTAGTTTTTCCTTTGCCAAACACATTGGTCCATTACTATTAAATTTAACTCCAATCAGGTTCTCAGGACATGGGCAGAATGCAGCTAATTTCTTTGCCAGACTATCACATGAAATGCTTGAGGCCAGTTTCCACAAAAATCCTTTCTCACCTCAGAAACCTCACAAGTCAAGCTTCCATAGTCCCCATTTCTCTTGGCCTTCTGGTCTTTCAAACTCCCACCAGAATGGCCCTTTAATCTCTGTTTATAACTCTATCAGGTTTATCTAGACCAACATTCCAAGTTCTTCCACATTCCTCCTGCAAATTAGTTCTAAAAGATTAAGGACCACATGGTTAGTTTTTATCTCAGGGACAGTCCCACTCTTGGGACAAATTCTCTGTATCTCATTGCTGTGAACCAATATTTGATGAGAAGCAGCGTATGGATGGAAAAGAGTTTAATTTAGCTTCTAGTTCCTGAAAGTAGAGTCCATCATGAAGGGGAAGTATGGTAGGAACAAGAAGCCAGAGACATATAGTTAGATGAGCAGGGAGGTAGAGAAAGACCAGCAAGTGACACTGGACTATAAAACCTCAAGGCCTGCCCTGAGTGGCATCTTTCCTCCATCAAGGCTCTACTTCCTGAAGATTCCACAACCTTCCTGGATAATGCTGACAACTGGGGGTTAAGCAATCAAACACATGAAACTTCTAAGACATTTTACATTCAAACTCCCACATGTACTAAACTTGTCTAAGTGAGTTCCCTGTTACTTATTGTAGTATGCCACTGTGCATGTGCCTGTGTGTGTGTGTGTGTGTGTGTGTGTGTGTGTGTGTGTGTGTGTGTGTGTTTTACTGGGGATTGTATCACACATCCTAGTCACTCTTTGCCACTGAACTATAACTAGAGCCCTCTTTATACTTATTTTTAATTTTTGTTATTTGTGTATTGTATATGGGTACACCAGGGCCTCTTACCATTACAAACAGAATGCTTGATACTCTCTGGCTACTTTTTGAGTCTGCCTTTAGTGGTAGGTTGAAGAATTGAACCCTGGCTGGCAGGCTTTGTAAGCACGTACATTTAAATCCTGAGTCATCTCCTCAACCCCCTTTTTTATTTTAAGACAGGGTCTCACTAAGTACTTGTCACTGACACAGGCACAGAGGCTTTCCAGAGTACCCGAGAGTAATCTATGGCTCATTGTAATACTGAAACACACATACTCTCTTAATAGAGATTTAAGGTGCTAATGAGACATGCAGTCCATGAAGTTGTATGCAGAAGTACATGTAACAGACAGCAGTCTTGGAAAAGCCTGTGCTGTGCACATGAGCTCATAAGCCCTCTTTAAGATAACATGAAAGTCAGGCTTAAACTGTCTTTGCTGTCCTTTGGAAGTGTGTTCTTTCCTAATAAACTGCTCTTGCTTCTGTTGCAGCAGGGCTTCTCTGTAAAATCTT
>PVHP010001953.1:54709-97969 GCA_004024765.1 Zapus hudsonius | reverse complement strand
ATGGCATGAGCAGAGGGCTGGACATCACCTCTGCCACAGCACTGCAAACAGCGGCAGGAAGGTGTGCCAAACTCTGGCAAGGGGAAGCTGGCTTATAACCCCAAAGCCCGCCCCTGACAACACAGCTTCATCAAGGTTGTAAAACCCAAACTGCCATCAGCTGAGGATCGATCTATCAGAACACATTCATTTGTTTGTGGGGGACACCTGGATCAAACCATGACACCCATATACAGTGACACAGCTCAGAGACCAAATCTAGTACAGAGATCACCAAAACCTGCAGTTGGCATGACAATACCAGCATGCAGCCTTGCCTTGCTGCAGTGTGCAGTGAGAACAGACAACCTTATAGGATGTGAGTTCTTCATGCCAGCAAAAGCTGAGTGGCCACTGGCCTAGGCTGCTTAGGCTCAGAGATTCTCTAGAATTCTGTCCAGTCCTTATCCTTTACCTTTCTAACATGGCCATCTGCCTGTTGGTTTTTCTGTAAGTTAGTGGCTAACTACCCAAGGCCTCTTACCTCAGCAAGACTCACTGGCAGAGCCCTGACTCTTCTAGATCTGCCAAACATTCTGCTCCCTTTGCTCTTCCCAGTGGTGGTCTCTGTGGCAAAGTGAAAAAAAAGCTTGGGACAGAAAGGCAGGACTTTTGGGTTCCTGTCTTACCTCTTCCATTGTATCGTTCTGTGTTCTTAACAAATTATGCCCCCCCTCTCCAAAGCTTAATTCTTTCATCATAAAAAAATAGTTCTTGGGCTGGAGAGATGGTTAAGTGATTAAGGTGCTTGCCTGCAAAACCTAATGACCTGTGTTTGACTCCCCAGTACCCATATAAAGCCAGATGCACAAAAAGGTGCATGTGTTTGGACTGGAGTTCCTTTGCAGTGGCTAGAGGCCCTGGCATGCTCATTCATTCTCTCTCTCTCTCTCTCTCTCTCTCTCTCTCTCTCTGCTTGCAAATAAATATTTTAAAAATTAGTTCACTCTCAACCTCCCCACCCTCTCTGGAAACAGACAGATAGACAGACAGACACACATCTGTGCAGAAGGGGACTCCTGGTTTTTACTCAGGAATAATTTGAAGGACAGTTACACAAAAACACAATGTCAGACAGAGTTTGTGACTGAATGACTTCACAGAGTGAACTCTGCCTGGGGAAGCACAAAGCTTAAAGGAGAGCTCACATTTTATTAGGGGAGCACGGGAGCACACCTCATTTACTCTGAAGGTTATAGGTGAAAAGTTCAAGTAGTGGGCAACCAATTCATAAACATAAAGAGAGCACAACTGGGGATTGTTTATAAAGGCTAATTATCAAAGGAGTTACACTTGAAAGAGAGTATTGAACTTATCCTATCTAGGGAAAGAACAGGATTTCAGTTAGCTTCTTAATGCTGGTGCACACGCACGCACACACACACACACACACACACACACACACACACACAACTTGACCAAAAAGGCAGTTTTGGAGGAAAAACTTTTCATATGGCAGGGAAAACCATGGCATAAGCAAAGGCTGGACATCACCTCCTGGCCAGCAACAGGTGGGCAACAGCAACAGGAGAGTGTGCCAAACACAGGCAAGGAGAAACCTGCTATAACCCCCATAAGCCTGCCCACAACAACACATCTCCAACAAGGTTCCAATTCCAAAATTACCATCAGCTGGGGATCAAGCAATCAGAAAACACAAGTTTATGGGAGACACCTGAATCAAACTACCACAAACAGACGTCAGAGTTGCTATTCTGTGTGTGGAGGCAACATAAAGTGATGCTGACTGATAAGTCAGCTCCAAAAAAAAAAAAATCAGAACAGCCGAGACACTATGAAGACAGAATGTATAAGATTGATGAAATGTATCTATTGCAGGAAATTAACACTGTGCCAATAAGGCAGGTATGGAGTGGGTTACAAATTCAACTTTTAATCCCAACAGCCTGTGTTTAATCCCAACACATGACACACACACAGTCTATAAGGCTCTTTCTAAACTAACAGGTCTATAGTTTTAGAATTGATTTAAAAATATTCTGCACTGGCCCAGTCCTTGCTGTGCTGGGTTCTCCCTCTTCCCATCTCAGAGACCATAGAGATGCACAGAGATTTGTAGCAGGAGCTGCAGGAAGGCACCTTCAGGGATAGGCAGAGGAGAGACAGCCATCAGAGGCAAGAGTGTGTCTTCCTCCCCCATAATATGGTGATGAGGATCACAACTTGGTAGTCACTATGAATATCAAATGTGTTAATAGTCACCACCTGGCTGGCACCTTGCAAGCAGCAGGTAAAAGGAAGAGATTTATTATATTATCACATCATCATTGTTGTTATGAGCCTGCTTGTCACTGTTGAACAGGTCTTGGCAGAATGGTCAGCAATAGGGGAGAAGACTAGAGAGGCTGGGCTGGTAGCATAGTCAAAGAAGTGGTGATTTTGTTAGGTTCAGGGTATGTAGTAGAGGCCTGACACAGATAACTTCTTGGGCCCAGAGATTTATATAACTCCAGATGAGAAAGTGGCAGGGTTTTCAGCAAGCAAAATAGTGGCTCTGCCCAGTAGAGCCTTTTGGGGGATAGGAGGAGGAGTGCATGTAGAATGTCCTTTGGGGAGAGGTTTGGATTGCCACATCCTCAAGTAGAGCCATTGGTAATAGCTGGGTGAGGTATCATTCCACTTGAAAGCCCTGGGTGGTTAGTCTTAGCCAATTTCCTTAACAGTAGGTAAGGATGATCTGTTCCTGTTCCTATTGGGAGGGAGTGGGCAGGAGAGGCAGCTTTCTTGAAATCTAACAGTGATGTTATCTTCCCTCTTGCTTGCTCACTGAGGTGCCAAGGAATAGCACCTGGCACCATTTCCTGTAAAATGCAACTTTTTCACATCACTAGTACCTTTCTCTCGAGAACTTCAAGTACTTTGACTCTGTTTTCACTCCTAACTCTAGCAGAGCTTAGAAGAAGGGCTGAGCCAGATGGGGCTTAATCCCTGCCTGGAAAATGTAGATTTTTAAACCCTAAAATATTCAGTGAAATATTCCAGAACCAAGATGTCCTTTCTTCCTCGGTGCTTCCCATCTCCCACTCCCTTCAGCAGGTCTCATGTCTCCATCAATCATTCCAGCTCTTTATGTGCCAACCTGCTAATGCTTTTTGTACATGGACTCTCCCTGGAAATGAAGAGCCCCCTCCCTGTTCCCCAGAGATGCATTCTGAACCCCAGATCCTCTGTCCAGAGCAAAGCAGAGCCCTACTGCAGAGGCTAACCGGCAAGGTCAGCTAGGAGGCCTTCAAAAGTGAATCTTAATGCCAAGGTTAGCAGCAGATACACAGCGTGAACATGGAGGGCATTCTTCCCTGGTGAATGTCTTGAGTCCTCCTCAGCGAAAGCAGCAGACAATACCAACTCACAAAATGACAGAGCGAAAACTCTGAAAGTCTATGGAGAAAGCTAGTGAAGAGAGGTAGGTGTGCCCATTTGTTTTCTTTTGTTTAGAAGCAGGGAATCTATTCCCTGGTAATTATCCCAACAAAGTGGGCATTCTAAGCTGGAGACTGCTCATTATGTAGCTCTTGCAGAGCCAGGAGGACGGATGAAAACGCCAAAATGGGTCTTTGCTGTTTCTTTACCATAGATTTTTATGTACTAGGCACTTCCGAGGCCTTTGAAAAAGAATCTTCATAGATTGCTAGACAAACCCTCTTGCAGAGGCCTCTCAGCTGGAACCGCCTTTTGTTCTTTCTTCGGGCTCAGTGCTTCTAAGTAGCCCTGCGAGTTGTTTTGCTGTTTTAGTTTTTTGAATCGGGAGACAGGCTCACACTGTAGTGTTGGCTGGCCTAAAACTCAACTAGGCAGCCTAGACTAGCTTCATATTTATAGTGGGCCTCCTGAGTGCTGGCATCACGGATACATGCCAACGTGCCCAACTTTGCCTTAGTTGGTCAGGGCCTTGGCACCATAAGCATTCTGAGAAGATGACGGTAGTCAAAGGTGCAGGGAGAAGTTGGGCACACAGGAATTAATATGTGTATAGTTGGAGTTTTTTTTCTTTTAAAAAAGTATTTTTAGGGCTTGAGAGATTGCCCAGTGGTTAAGGCACTTGCCTACAGAGCCTAACCGACTTGAGTTCAATTCCCCAGTACCCACGTAAAGCCTGATGCACAAAGTGGTACCTGTGTTTGGAGTCTGTTTGCAATGGTTGGAGATAATGGCATGCCCATTCACTCAGCCTCTCTCTCTTCTATCTCTCTTTGCTTGCAAATCAATAAATAAAATATAATAAAAATTTATTGTCCTATGTGGTGCAGCACACCTTTAATCCCAGCACTTAAGAGGCATAGGTAGGCTTGCTATGAGTTCAAAGACAGCCTGGAACTACAGAGTGAGTTCCAGGTCAGCCTGGGTTAGAGTAAGACCCTACCTCAACAAAATAAATAAATAAAGTTTAAAAAAAAACAGAAAATAATTTATTATTTATTTGCAAGCTGAGTGGGGGAGGTAGAGGAGAGGTGAATGGGTGTGCCAGGGTCTCTTGCCCATTGCAAATGAATTCCAGATGCATGCACCACTTTGTTCATCTGGTTTGAAGTGAGTCCTGGGGACTCAAACACAGACCATCAGGCTTTGCCAGCAAGCGTCTTTAACCGCTGAGCAATCTCTCCAGCCCTGGAGTTCTTTCTTTCTTTGGCTGTTTCTCAGAGGACAGCGCCTTCAGTTGTCAAAGGCTTCTGTGGCTGGCCACTGCAGTAGGAGATCAGTGGAACCATTTTGTACTTCTTCTGAGCGAGAACCAGAGTCAGGCCTGGAAAGACATCTTCAGATTGTTTGCTACAGCCACACGCATTCTCAGCCAACCCCATTTATAATATTTCTTTTCTGTTGCTGGGACAAAATACCCAAGGTTGGGTACTCATTTTAAAAAGAAGTCTAGTTAGCTCACAACTTTAAGGGCAGTATGTCCAGGAGTTGGCAGCCTCATCTGATGAGGCTTTAGTGAGCCGGGTCTTTGTCAAAGGGAATGGATGTACATTTGAACAGGACAATCAAAGCACCCCCTTGGCTCTATCACATGATGTCAGAGAAGCAGGAAGAGCAACAGCTGCTTGCAAAGCAGGAGAGACCCCATCTTAGGACAGGAAGCTGGAGGACTCAGGGCTCAGGCTCACTTTCTTTTTATTATTCAGTCAGGTGAGAATTCACTGAGGTCCCAGGAGAGCTACACAGATCCCTTCTACAGTCAGATGCTTTACCTCTGAGCTAAGCCTCCTGTATTACACTCATCCCTTCCAAAGGTAGCATCCTTGATGACCAAAGCACCTTCCAATTGACTCTCCCTTTTAAAGGTCTCACCACACCAGAACCAGGCTTCCAGCACATGAACTATTGGGGGACACACCATACCTAGACCATAGCACCATTGACAAGACATCTGAGGCTTGGGGTGAGATGACACGTTGGATCTCCCATGTCCAGTTCTTAACAATGAGAGATTAGGAGTGTTTTTATTTCTGTTTTGTAAATAAGGCGCTGAGTGATGTTTGGACAGGGATTTGGACTTGTACCTGGTTGACTGAGAGATACTGAAAGCAGAGGCCCACAGGTGGCCTACAGATGATGCCAGGGGGTGAAGCCAGGTCCCCATGTCACATTCCCTTCTCTTTCAGGCTCCAGATGCTGGAGGCTATCTGCAAGCACTGGGAGGGACCCATCAGCCTGGCCCTCTACCTGTCAGACGCCGAGGCCCAACAGTTCCTCCGCTATGCCCAGGGCTCCGAGGTTCTTATGAGCCGCCACAACGTGGGCTACCACATCGTGTACAAGGAAGGCCAGTTCTACCCCGTGAACCTCCTGCGTAACGTGGCTATGAAGCACATCAGTACACCCTACATGTTCCTGTCTGACATCGACTTCCTGCCCATGTACGGGCTCTATGAGTACCTCAGGTAAGGACCCGCAAAGACCCAGCTGCTGCCCCTGCTCCCCAGACTGGAAGGCACTTAGGGTCATATGGAGCCGGACTAGAAGACCTTAGAATTATCTTCTAGTCTGCCACCTTTTATAGACAGAGCAGCTGAGACTGAGGAAGAGGAAGGACCTGCCCAGAGGGAGCACTCCTGCCTGAGGTTCACAGGATACATCAGACAGCAGACATTTCATCACCCTCCCGAACAGAGCAGAGCCTGAGTTCACATAAGGGCATGTTAGTTTGGTCTAGGAAAATTTCTTTATCTCCCACTCGAAGGCTCTGTCTCGTTCCCCTTCCAAATTTCCAGTGGACAGCAGCCACCTGGCAACCATTCTCAAAAGATCACCACCTGTTCTTTAAGACCATCTAAGTGATAATGATGCCTGACATGTATAGAAGCACTTGTGTGCCAGAAATTATTCAGTGTGTTTGACAGACAGGATCTCACTCCAGCCCTTGCTCCAGCAGGCAGTACCTGACACAAGTCATATTCTTGACTTTGTTTTTCCAAATAGGAAACAGCCGGGAACAAGACTGGGAGCCATTGGCCCTGGCTGAGGGAGCTGAGGCCAGAGCACATCATGGGCCTAGTCACCTCAAGGCTGTTGGTGTGGCTCTCCAGGGTCCTCTTTTGCCTCTCCCCACGTAGCAGAGCAGAGCTAGAGAAAGCACCCCACTAGTGCCAGGCCGGATAGGTCCGTAGAGAATGACACTTATTATAGAATTGTAAACGATATAAATTAAAAGTGTCTATAGAAGTCACATAGCCCAAAGGTCTCTTCACACAGAGGATATACACACAAGGTATAAAAGGTCCAACAACATCATTACAGGCTCCTACTTTACCAGCTGCCATTTGTCAGCATGGATTACCTCTGTGACTAAGGGAGTGCCTACCTGGATCCAGGTACACTGAGGGGTGGTTTGCATATCATATCCTCTCCCCCCCCTCCAACAATGAGGCTCACATCCAGAGGTTGTTTTTTTTTTTTTTCTGTTGCTGTTGTTTAATTTTTTTTTTTAAATCAGACTCAGGTAGGTAAGGGGAAGACTTTTTAAAAATATATTTTATTCATTTTGAAGCAGAGAGATACAGAGGGAAAGAGAGAGAGAGAGAGAGAGAGAGAGAGAGAGCACACCAGGGCCACCACCTTGTGGGTCTGGCTTTTGTGGGTCCTGGGGAATTGAACTGGGGGCCTTAGGCACTGGAAGCGAGTGCCTTAACCGCTGAGCCATCTTTCCAGCCCCACATCCAAAGTTTGAAGAGATATTTGTGGCAGGATTTGAACCAGTGTCTGGAGGGTTCCAGGGTTGCAGTCCTACTTAACAGGTAGGATCTGGTCTCCCGTCCTCTCCATCTCTCACTCGCTGAAGCATGGGTTTGACAGAGCACTTTCCTTGTCCCTCTACTAACTCCAGAGTGAGGGAAAGCAGCTGTGCTGCGTGCCCAACATCTGGATCAATCACGTTTCCTTTCAGGGTTTGTTGAAATACCATAGTGTCAGGCCCTCCCTGGTGAACAGGGAAGAGCATCCCCAGCCTCTGAGAATTTTAGGATTAATGATCCCACTGAGGCAGAGCCCTGTGAACTAGGACTTCTGACCCCAGCACACTGCAGACCTGGAGCTTTTTTTCCCAGATGCAGTGCTAGCAGGAGTGTGTGTGGGTGAAGGGCACCCCCATGTGGCCATCCGAGACTCAGCCTTGCCTCATCCCTGGCAGTTTAGCTTGTAGGATGACAGGCCTCCAGAGGTACTTGGGCAGAGAAGAGAAGGGTTTCAGGACTGCATCCTGTCCATCCTCCACTTTCTAGGCTGTTCCTCAGAAGCACCTGAGGGCCTTTAGTCCAACCAGTTGAAAGAGACCTGGCCAAGTTGTCGGACACTGTGATATCTGCTCTCTCACCAGGAGCCATTTTATAACTTTTACCTTTTGGGCAACATGGTTTAAAAAAAATAGAACATTGAAATTAAATTCTAAGTTGCCTCCCTGTTTCACTGGACAAAGATTTAAAAACTGCTTATCGGATCTTACCAGTGCCCAGAGAACTTAGCACATCACGTATTCCGTACTAGCTAAGATGTCGCTTAGTGCCATCATCATGTGATTCTCTCTGGGACTTTGAAATATTACAAATTGCACCTCAGACTTCATTACTGCCTTCTGATATCTAATCATGGCTCCATCTCAGCAAGTGACATGTTTCCAGTCCATTCATGCTGTTGCTACTTTGGGGGACACGACTGAAGTCACTAGGTCTTCATATTTTACAGAAACGCTGGGAATCTGGATTTTTGCATATTTCTTAGTATTAGCAACTAATTAATAAGTTTTGGGGGCTGGAGAGATGATCAGTGGTTTAAGACATGTGCCTAAAAAGACTAACGACTCTGGTTTGATTTCCCAGTATCCACGTAAAATGAGATGCACCAAGTGGCACATGCATTTGGAGTTTGTTTGCAGTGGATGGAGGCCTTGGTGGGCTAACTCACTCTCGCTCTTTCTCTGTCTCTCTTCTCTCTGCTTGGAAATAAATAATACATTTTTTAATGCTGTGGAACCAAACCAAATATATCTCCAGGCTGCATCTACCTGCCTGTTGCACCCCTCACACAGATCACCAGTTTATAAACTGTTTATAAACAAACAAAAAGCTTTATAAATTTCTGACCTAGAAAATTCCTAGGCATCAGAATTTATCAATAGCCCTAAGTAAGCATACCCTATCTTTGGCATAGATAGGCAATCATATTGATTTGCCAGTGGCTCTGAGTAGCAGGGATTTGCTTCCGGTCATCACTGGATGTGTACTTCAACAAGGTTAAGGGTGCTGTTTGCCACAGTAGCTGTGCATCCCAACAAGGCCAAAAGACCATGGTAGAAACTGGAAACTGATTGGTAGTTAATTCTAACCAAATGTTGTACCCAAACCCTGTTAAAATACTGAGAGTAAAAATAATGTAAGTGACCGTGTAGGAGATCTGTGCCACACACCAGAAACCCTGCCACCCTCTTACCTTTATTCTTCATGCTTCTACATGACCTGAGTTTCACAAGGTGACCAGGCTGGAGCCCCAGGGAAGTTGAGGGATACCGTCAGAGGAGAAGGTAGCTTTCCATCTATACAGCTTGCTCATTACACAACAGGAAATAGGCCTCTCTCACACCCCAAAATACCAGAGCAGGCTGACTGACAGCCCTCTGATTGCACCCCAAATACATCCTCCTATTGTCCTTCTTAAGGTCTTCTTTCATCTCCAAAAAAAGTTCAGCATCATAGCTCTCTCTGAGCAGTTGCTTAGCAACCAGCTAATATTATAGCAAAAACAAACAGCTCAATTGGAAAATAATGAAATCAGCTCTATGCATGGACAGAGTTTCACTAAAATCTACCCCATCCTTTCAGCTGTGTCTGCTGAAGAAGTCAATGGAGGCACAGCTTTCATTCTTGGTGGCGGTGTGAAGTCCAGGGACGTGGGGCAGAAATCACGCAGACTTGCACTTGAACTAGGTTCCACAGCACTTTCCAAGTATGAGACTTGGGGCAGCTTGTGCTATTTCCCAACACTCCTTTTCCTTGGTTAATAAAGGGGCCCCTAATTGCCTCCTTCAGGGTTAAAGTAGGTACTCCACAGGAGTTCATTTTCTGTCTTATGGCATATCCACAGCATTCGAACATTCAGCATTGCTCCTCCTCGCCAGGTCCTCACCCAAACCTCTCCCTTTGCAAACTCCCTGCTACCTTAATTATAGCTTAGGTAACTCTGTGGGACCCCCCCCCCTCTCTTTCTGGTCCCTGATCTACAATGGTTCAATTTACGTTTTTCCAATTTTGCAGTGATACACAAACATTATGCATAAATCCCCTAGAAACCATACCTCAGGAATCACATTTATGTCGTTTCCCTGGCTGGCAGCAGGGAGCCTGACCCTCTCTCCTGAAGCTGGGCAGCAACAGCTTCCAGTGAGCTGCACAGTATTAGGGAAAACAACTCTCATTCTACAGTGTTCCCTGTGACCAAGCTATGGTCCTGGGTATTTCCAAGAGTGTCTGTCACATATAACTTCCTCCTCTCCTCCTCGGGTGGTATTCACGTGGTCTTGGCAGTGGTACCTAACCCTCCTTACCTTTCTTATCTGTGGTGTGGAGATTTTAATACTTCTTTCTTTTGAGGTCCCGGGGAGGTTTGGGGTGATAGTATTTGGAAAGCATCTAGCATTGTCCAGAATGTTCTTCTTGTGTTGCCTGTCTGACAAGGCCAGGCCTGTAACAGTGCCCAGATTGGGTAGTGTTCCTGCCTACCTGATGTTTGCACTCGGACTCTGTGGCTGTGGCTGCTATTAGTGTTATTGCTACTGTTATGGATGTGGAAATGGAAGATACAGGAGCTGAGACCACCAGGAAATGACTGATAGGAGTAAGCAGGGTAGACCCCGAAAAGAGCTGATCACCGAGGTCATCCCTGGAGACTAGTGATTATGATGCCAAGAGACAGCAGGGTCCCTTAGGGGGACTAAGAAGCAGCTGGTGTGGCTGACGTGTGGACGGGCAGATGTGGGGCATGGGACATGCACACCGTTTCTGTAGCAGTTGACCCCCTCATTGCTGGCACTCAACACCCACCCAGAAGCAGCCTATGGAAGGAAAGAATTGTTTTAGCTTACAGTTCAGGGGGGAAGCTTCAATATGGCAGGCAAACCATGACAAGAGCAGACAGCTGCACATCACATCTCCACATGGACCAGGGAGGAAGGTGAAAGTGGGCTATTATTACGGACACACAGTGGGCTGGACTAATAGACCTCAAGACCTGCCTCAGGAAACACACCTCCTTGAGCAAGTTCCCAACTCCCAAAGGTGCCAATGGCTGGGGAATGAGTGTGAGGCTCAATCACAGACCCTTGAGACTATCGGGACATTGTACAGTCAAACCACCACAGTGTCATGGCCAGGACTGTCCAGACTGGAAGACCAGCACGGCTTTCCAGCCTCTTGTCAACTGCGTAAGCCTCATCTCTGAACAGTACCTAAAGCCCTGAGTGCCTTTGCTGTCTTCTCTGTGTTTGTTTACTAAGGAGCAGACATTCCACACTGGCAGGCTGCATTGCAAAGTGTGTAGGAATGACTAATCAGTACAATTCTGTTCTTTCCGAGGGGACACCTAACCACCTCCCTTCACATCTTCCCTGGCACATAATGGAGTGAATGCAGAAATGTGAACATGGCAGCCAGCGAAGTGGGCTGGCTGCCCGCCAAGAGATGTTACCAGGTGGCATTTCTTTGGGCTCATTCATCCTTTTAATTCGGCTATATGGATAACTTTTAATGTTTATTGAGCACTTTCTATGTGCCAAGCACTGTTACAAGCCCCACAACATGTGTTTTAGCACCAAGCCTCACCTCGGTTCATTTTGTAAAATGAGGATGTTCAGGCTGAGTCCCCTGTCACAGGGCACAGTATGACTAAGTGGGTACCTGGCTTATCCTGAGCTTTTCCAAAGGTATTCTCTATTCAGCCTGCTGATTGATTGAGTTGCCTGATGGGACCATGCCTGACTTTATCATAATGGACATAACTGTCTGCACAGCTTGCACATGCCAGGAGGTCTTTGTGTCAAGGGACTAGCCTAGCCTTTGCCTGAGATAATCCAATCTCTCTTTATAAAACCACAGGTGATACTATCCCACCTCACAGAGGAGAAAACTATGGCCCGGGTTGTAACTTGGTCAAGAGTGTGAGCTGGGGAGTGGGGAGATTGCTCAGTGGTTAAAGTCACTTGCTCTACGTTCCTGATGACCAGAGTCCAGATCCACAGCACCCATGTAGGAGCTGGATGATAAGTGGTGCACACATCTGGAATCCCAGTGCGTAGTGGGAGGTGCAATGGGAGAACCCCTAAGCTCCCGTGCTGGTTTTCCCAACAGCAAAACAAGAGATACTCTACCTCAAAACAAAGTGGAAGGAGGGGGCCAACACCCCAAAGTTGTCCTCTGATCTCCACATGCGTGGTGTGGCATGCCTACACCTGTAATCACGTACACACAAATTTGTAGAAAAGAAGAGAGCCCAAGCTGATGAGTGTCCAGATAGTATCTGAATCCTGGCTACCTGCTGCAGAACTGCCTTTTGAAAAATATTTATTCACAAGGAGAGAGAGAGAGAAAGAGAGAGAGAGAGAGAGAGAGAGAGAGAGAGAGGAGAGAGAGAGAGAGAGAGAGAGAGAGAGAGAGAGAGAGAGAGAGAGAGAACGAACACATCAGGGCCTCTAGTCACTGCAAGTGAACTTGAGATGCATGCTCCATTACGTGTACTTGGCTTTACGTGGGTACTGGGAAATTGAATCCAGCTTTGTAGGCAGGTGCCTTAACCACTGAGAAATCTCTCCAGCCCAAGAGCTGCCCTTCTAATCACCTCTTCCATCACCTACAGCCCACATTGAACTTAGCACCTACTTTTGGCAAGGCTCCTATGATGTCTATCATTGGTGTTAATACCTGGACAAGAAAGGTATTCACTAGGTATGCTGAGAATTACAGGAAATGAGGCTGCATCCCAGAGCCAAGCTCATGGTCAAGTGCTCAGTAGACTATACCTATTGTTGCTGCTGTTATAATTCACTCTCAAAGCTCGTTTATAGTTTCTCACTCCTCTCTTATTGGCAGGCCCTTCCTCTGGGTAGGTTAATTCTAAATTAAGAACCCACCTCCCTCTTGCTGGGGCTTGGGAGCCTCTCCTGCTCTTGGATGATGGTGGCATGGCTGACCTCATCCATTACGTGTCTGTCGTACTGTTACAGTCTCTTTGGGCAGCTTTCTCTTCATCATTTGCAAGTCCTTGCTATTGTCCCGCATGTCTCCTGGAAGCCTGGCTGCCAGGAACTCATTTCCTAGGCAATTCTAATAGCATCCGAGCAAACCTATTTCCTGGCCCCCATGTTCCAGGATGTAAAGAAAGGATAGGGACAGGGCCACGCCAAGGTCTGTCTTGAGAGGACCTATGAGCCCAGACCACAAGCATAGCAAAGCTCTGCTCCTTCCTTTTTCTCTTCCAGGGATCCACACCTCTGGGTGGGTTGTAGTTTTGTTCCTCAGCAGTTTCCCTTTGGGCTGGATGAAGACTGTGTACATCTAGTACTACTGATGTTAGGTCAATCACAAGGTGATAGGCATAGAGCAGCTTCTCATAGTTCTGCTAGGTGTCCCTTTACACACTTCTCTCCTTACCTCTCTCTCTCTCTCTCCACTCCCTCGTCCTCTGTGTCTCCCCTCTCCCTCTTCCTCTCTCTCTTCCCTCTCCCTCTCCTTCCTCTCTCTCCCCTCTCCCTCGTCCTCTCTGTCTCCCCTCTCCCTCATCCTCTCTCTCTTCCCTCTCCCTCTTCTTCCTCTCTCTCTCCCCTCTTATCATCCTCCGTCTCCCCTCTCCTTCTTCTTCTCTTTCTCTCCCTCTCCCTCCCCCCTCTCTCTCACTCACTCTCTCTCTCTCACACACACACTGCACACACCCTTCCTTTGCCTCTCACTATTCTCACACTGTGGCTGTGTGGACCAGACTGCTCCGAGAGAACCTTGCATGAGATTCATCCCTACCCCAAGCCCAGTGGGGCTGATGGTAGAGTCATCTCCAATGAGCAGAAACAATCCTGGAAGACAAATCCCCAGAGCATATGGGCTTCTCGTGGGAGAACATATGGAAAGAAACACTAAGGTCAGTAGAGGTAGGTAGAGGAGGTGCAGGGAGGCCAGCTCCTTCCTTGCGGTGCTCAAGAACAATGCCTTTGGGAGCTTTCTGAAAGAGATGCGAACTCCAGCACCAGGTTCGTCCCTCTTCCCCTCCCCTTTTAATATAACTTCCATAGGAGTCCCTGGGAACTTGTACAAGAACCACTTGTATTCCTTACAAGTTGGGCTTCAGTAAACAATGGGCTCTCAGACATTCGATGCTGTGGGACTAAGCTGTAGCAGACAAGGCTCTCTGCTAGCAGCTGACAGCACCTAGTGCCTTCAAGCCCAGTGGTTCCCAACAGTTTGCCCCTCATCAGTGTCATTGGCTGTTCATTGCAGCCTGAGATGTCGTCAGCACAGCCCATGCTGCTGTGGGAGCCAGTGCTCATGTGACCCTCACCCCTGCCAAGGATCCCTGAGTGGTACCCAATACGAGAGAGGCTGGTGCCCACTATAAGGAGATCCCTGGGTGGTACCCAACTCAAGAGAGCCTGATGCCCACAGCAAGGAGATACTGAGTGGTACCCAACACAAGAGGGCTGATGCCCACTACAGTCTCTCTGGACTAAGACAGAGTGGTGAGATTCTCTTCAGAAATCCTGGAGGGTCTTCATAAGCCATGGGCTGAGGTCTTTGGAGCCAAAGGCGGAATCAAGAAAGGTGAGAATGGGAAGGCTTAGATTTGACAATGAAGGGCCTTGTTCCCTTGACTAGGCCCATGAAATCAAAGGCAGATTATAATAGTTTGAGAAGTTCATGGGCAGTAAAGAAAGGAAATAGCCAGCACAGGACATTCAGTAAGCCAAGGGGTCTGTGCAAGGGTCACAACATGACTCGTTTTCTGGTCTCAGCCCCAACTAGCAGTTCCAAGGTAGAATGTGCCATGTGGGTGACATTTAAGGGGCCTGAGCAAGCCTGTAGGCCCCCTGTCTTAACCTAACCAGCTTCTCTTACCAGCTGCATGGCCCACAAATTCCATGGCATTTATTGTTCCAGTTGCAAGATAGGAAAGAGAGACACAGGTCCCGACATTCACAGCCTGGACCCACACAGATCCTGTGGCACTGATTTGTTCCAGTGCATTCTAAATCAATGCCAAGTCCATTACCACAGTTTCCCCTGAGCTCATGGAGTGGAGATTCCAGCTGTGCAGTAGTGCTCACATGACTCTCCATCAGTCAACTGGGAATTCCAGCACCATTGCGCAGGTCACAGTGATTCAAGAAGCAGTGCATATCAAGTATTTGGCCCAGGGTTTGATACAGAGCCCATGTAATCACTCATTACCATGTATCAATCACCTACAACATACCAGGCATGCCCTAAGAAATTCAGTTTCTCAAACCATATGATCTCATCGCCAAAGCTCCAACCAGCTCCTATTTGCTCAGAACTTGGCACTGGATGTCCTCTGTGACTGTGCACATAGATAACCCCATGCTTCTCTCCCTACCCTTAGGGCTCTGGACAGACCTTATATCTGCTCACACAGCTCTGTGTCCAATGTCTATGTGTCTGGCTTCATTAATATTCACCAGCTAGAGAACATGTTATCTTCTCTTAATACCCAAGCCCATAAAATATCTATTATTATCAGATAAGGAAACAAAAAGCCCAGAGAGTTAAGAAAATTGTCTGTGATTACACAATTACCCAAGTGGTGAAGTCCAGATAGAATCTATATCATCTGATTTAGAAGATCACACTGCTTGTCTTACAGTTCAGCCTCCCCTCAAACTAGCATCTCGTGGGAGACATCAGACCTCTGTGTGGAAAATCATTTCGGTTGGCTTCTCTTGAAACATCAGAATAGATGGGCTCCCTCCCACATGGCTGGGATTGGAGAGCAGCTGTCCCTCGGTGCTGAGCATACGCTCCCCACCATATCCTGCCGTCCACTGCGCCACCTGCCAGCCCTCCTGGTCACCAATCTTGCTGGCCAGGCCCTGTCACTCCTTAAAGTCATCTTCCTGATAGAAACAGACTTAAGCAAGTGATCATTTCTAAGCCATTTCCCCCCCTCAGGGCTAGGAAGATGGCTCAATGGGAATAGTGCTTGCCACACAAGCCGAAGGACCTGAGTTCAGATCCCCGGTGCCCCTGTAAAATATTGGGCATGGGGGCGAATGCCTGTGATCCTAGCTCCAGGAAGGAAGAAATAGGGAATTGTTGAGACTCCCTGGCCAGCTACCTTAGCTGAATTGATCAGTTCTTGGTTCAGAAAGAAACCCTAGCTCAATGAATACCTGATGTTGAGGTCTGACACGCACGTGCACCCCCCACACATCTGAACATGCACACACACATACAATGTAATGCTGTTTTCTGCTGAGATGCAGCTGTGTTCTTACATTTTCCTGACCTCAGAGGCATGTCATTTTCCTAATTGTATTTTCATGAAGGTACCATCATGTTGAGTTTGTGACAAACACTACACTCATACCAGTGAGAGAGGGAGGAACTCTTTCAGGGAAAGCTTCACACAGTATGGAGGTTCAGAGGACAGCACCTAGAATTAGTTAATAATCTGTTGGAAACTGGCAAAGAGCTTGAATCCCATTTTCAGGCAAGTTGTAACGTCTGGAGAGGTCTAATTAGAACACATAGATCTTCTCACCCAGCTCCTGTCTCTCAGTGAAAGGGCAAACATCTTGGGCCATGATGGTAACTGTCGCGTCCAAACTCGACCAGCAAGAAAGGACACAACCAGGGGGTTCTTCTCCGCAGCAATTTATTCAAGAAACCTTGCAAGTTACAATCTTACTAGTTACTTCTTCATTCTTCTTCTTTTCTTCTCTTTTCTCTTTCTCTTCTCTTCTTCTCTTCCCTTCTTTTTCTCCTCCTGCGCTCAGGATGTGCAGGAATTTTTAAGTCAAACTACAGCCTATCAGCATTACATACGTATACATTCACAATTGGTCCAAATACACGGAAGCATGCCAGGCATTAAGCCATTTCCAAACAAGGAGTTAATAAATCCTTGGAATGCACACCTCGTGGAGGTAGAAAGCAGAAACCAGCGCCATAATTTCAGCAGGCTCTCAAACAAAGAAAAAGCCCCCGCTGCATCCAGTAGGTGGGCGTGGCAGGGCTTGGCCCTGGGAATGGGGCTGGGCCGCCCCGCCCCCTTACCTCACAGGAATGGCTCACTACAGGTAACAAAGCCTGTGATAAAGCCAGTTCTAGAACCATCCTAGTAACATCTTGGTGTTGGTTGAGAGGTTTTACTTAGTTCTTTCTCTTTCAAACATATAAATTAATTCTTCAAAACCTATAATCACTTAAGATTAAGGTAAACATTTTGGGGTTGGGAAGGTTACCAAAAAAAAGATTTGTTTCAACAAAGCAGCATGAGGAACCTACTTCTTGGTCAGTCGTCCTAGTCTCTCTAAATATCCCTCCTCTTGCTACTCAAGCTAAACCCACATCTGACCATCATCATGCCCTCAGGATGGAGAATAAGGAGACAGCATGGTGAGAGGGAATCTTTTCCCAAGTGTGGTCCAGCCCTGCTCTTACGTTGGCCTAGCTGTGCCAAGCCAGGGATATGCCACTCTAAATGGCCATTGGCCTCACACCCACCTGGGAACAGGACTTGGCCTGTGCTTCCTGTCTCATTCCAAGAGCTAGCGATCCAATTTCAAAATCCAATAGCCATCCCCGGTTCTCATCCTGCCTGACTTCCCAGCAGCACTGATTGCTGAGGGTGCCTCACTGATAAACATCTTTTTTTTTTTTCCTCTCTAAGCTCACAGAAATGCAGCCATTTCTCTGTGTAGAGACACACCACCACCTTGGGGTCCAATCCCTGGGCAGATGCTGCATTAAAATGATGTCATATTTACTTAGAGCCTCTACACGTCCTCCTGGAGACTTTTAAATCATCTCCAGAATACCGATAACATGCATTACAATATAAATACTATTTAAACAGTGGTTATACCTGATTGCTAATGGAATAATGTTCACTATAGTTGCACTTTCCTCAGTAATTTCAACCTGTGGTCTGTGGAATCCGAGCACCCCGCCGATATGGAGGGCTGGCTGTACATCATGGTCCCCTGGTTGTTCAGTGTCATTGGTTGCTCCCAGCACACCACTTCCCATCCAGTCCTCTTCCCATTTCACCTCACTCCCTTGGTGATGACTCAGCCTCATGGCTTTGAATAACACCCATCTGTCACCGATTCCCTGAACATCCTGCCCTCCTTGGGTCTCCAAACTTATATGTCTGACAGCCTCCCCAATATTTGCACTTTGTTCTGTCATAAACATCTCAAAGGAACTGTTTAAAATAGAGTCCTAATTCCCACCCCAAACCTGTTCCCTCTTGTCAGTTGGTGGTGGTTCCGTCCTTCCCATTACTTAAACCAAATGCCAAAGCTCAACCCCACTCTTCTATCCAGTGGATCAGGAGCTCACATAGGTGCTAGACCTGGGCCAGTTCTCATCACCTGTTTTGTTACCATCCCGGTCCAAGATGTTTGCCCATCATCACTGATCTCTCCCCTCCACCCCTTCCCTCCCATGCATGGTGCGGTCTTAACACGGGAGCCAGAGAGCCTTTCTGTGCAGAAAGTAGATGGTGTCATTCCTCTGCTTAGAGCTCCTGGTGGCTCCTCCCTCACCAAGACCTCTGAATTTGCTTCCTGTTGCTGCTAAAACAGGTCACTGCACACATTGTGGCTTGACACAACGCCGATGTCCTATATGACAGTTCTGGAGGGCAGGGCTCCCTCACGAGGCTTACAGGGTTAAGGGAAGGTTGCCTTCTTTCTCAGCTCTAGGAGAGGACCAGTTTTCCTCCTCCTTGATTCTATCCACATGCCTTGGCTGGTGGCTGTATCAGTCCAATGTCCCATCTCCTCTCACTCTGACCTTGCCTCTTACCTATGACTCATGTGACTACAAAGACACTTCCATATAATCCAGGAAAATGTCCCATCGCAGTAGCTTAATTTAATTACATCTGCAAAGTCCCTGATGTCTTGGACTAAGAAGGCCATCTTCTTGGAGGAGAAGCCATATTCTGTTTACCACAACCTCCAGTGGCCTCTCAGACCCTGTGAGATCTACATGTCTCCTGTCTGTCTCAGTTCCCTCCTTGTTTATCATTCTGTGCTGGTCACACTGACCTGCTTGCTATTTCTTGAACACACACTAGGTATTAGGAACTTTGTACTGGGTGTTTGTTTAGTCCTGAAAATTTTACCCCAGATAAACCAACTGACCCGTCTCCTATCTCGGCACTAATATCCCCCTCCTCCTGGGAGCAACCCTGATGACCTACATTAGTTAATTTCTCATTGCTATGACCAAATTCCTGATGAGAAGCATCTTAAGAAACGAGTTGATTTCAGCTTGTAGTTTGAGGTTACCGTCCATCATGGCAGGGAAGGCGTGGAGGCAGCTGGTCACACTCAGTCACGGTGAGGAAGCAGAGAGCGAAGAATGCTGCTGCTCAGCCAGCTCTCTTCTCTTTATCCAGTCCAGGACCCCAGCATATGGGATGGTGTTGCCCACAGTTAAGTGAGTCCTCCCAACTAAATCTAGAAAATCCCTCACAGACATTCTTAGAGATCTGTTTCCATGATAATTCTAAATCCCACTGTGTGGACCAGAGGAGAGTCATCTTTAATCACATGACTTCTTTCTCCTGGCCTGGTCCTGCCTCTGGCTTTCCTACACCTCTTACACTGCTCAGGAAGTTCTCTTTCTGACACACAGTGTAATTCACCAGATAGGTTTCTTGTCTGTGTACCCCACTAACATGTGAGCCCCACCGAGGCAAGAAACTATACTGAAACAGGACTTGGCACAGCAGACTGAGCGAATAACTGAGCAGTGGGAGGGCTCGGTGGTAACGCCAGCTTTTGACTGGATCTTGCAGTCAGTAGAGCAAGGTCATTGTCACCACTTTGACCCTGGGTGAGCTTGGCTTGAGGAGATGGGAGCAGAGTGATGGTGACAACATGTATGGTGTATATTGCTACTCTAAGCACTTTTTTTAAATTATGAATTATCAAGTCTATTTGGGGGAGAAATCACAAATTGTGGAGTTTATTTAGAGGGAAACGGGATCTATGAACTCATGTCATCTGCATCACCACCCCCAGAAGTTAACACTGGCATGCTTGTCTGTACTTCTCAGATAAAGTGCAGAACAAAGAGGGCATGTACTTAGCCAGGATGCCAGCCAAGCACTTGGGCCCAGAACTTCATCTTCCCCTCTGTGACACTGAGGAGGTGATGTCCTAAAAACCACAAGTACCTGGCTGCTTGTTTCCTGTGAGCCACTCCCATATCTCCTCATGCTGTAACCTCAGCGGTTTCCCTGGTTACAGACACCTGCCTCCAAAGCAAAGGATGGGGAGAAAAGACGGATAGAAGAGAGAAACGTATGTGTGCGAGATCAGATGCCAGGGTCAGGCCTGGGCAATATCTATTTGCACACTTAGAAATCCCTCCAACTGACAGAGACCCTTTCCCCTTGTTTTTGGAACTAACCCTGAGCCCCATGAGACCATAGCATCTCCACCCTCTTGATGCACAGAGGAAGCCTGGCTACTCACCAGCTGGGAGAAAAGGGGGTGGGAAGTAATCGTTTACCTGAGTGAGTTGGGAGGAGGGCTGAGGGGAAAGAAGACACAGAAGTAGACACTGTGGCACTTGGAAGACCAGCTTTACCCAGCTCGGCCTTTCCCTGCCAGTCAGCCCCACCAGATGAGCACAGGTGTATTGACTGTCACGAAGACCCACGTTGTTTCTGACACGGAGAAGGACTTGGAGGGCTGGAAACTGATCTAATACTGCCTGTATCTACAGGCAAACCCAGTGAGCTGCCTCTTCCAAATCCTCTTCCACCTTCCCATTCTCCTACCACAGACTCTGAAAGGAAAAGGGGATTCATTTGTGAACCATTTATAACAAGGCAGGTGTCACATCAGGCTCTGAGAGAGAAGAGATAGCATTCTTGTCTCCATTGACAGATGGAGAACTGCCAGTAGGGGAGGTGGGTGGAGCAATGTGCCCAAGGTCAGAAGTGAGGGGCAGGAACTCAGAGTTAATTCTATCCTTTGAATCAGCAGGCCCTGGACAAGAAGCAAGAACAGTATATCATCTAGAGTTCACCAGAGATAAAGCCACTAAGAGATACAGAGATATAGAAGTGTGGATGGGCAGATGGAGGGATGGATGCCCATATGGATAAATGGATAGAGACAGAGAAATATACAAAGTGATATATTTTTTTAAAGTGATATATTTTAAAATGGGCATGCCTATGAGCTTGAAAGACTAAACTTTATAGAGCAGGCCCATAGGCTGGAACCTCAGACTGGGTCTTTACTACAGTCCCGAGGTAGCATCCTTTCTCCCAGAGAAGGCCACTTGTTTCTCTTAAGACTTTCAACTAGTTGAACACACTGGGAAGGGTGAACTCCTTTCCTTAACTTTGCCTGATGATATATGTTAATCACAGCAACTGGACTAATGTTTTACCAACCAACCAGGCATTGCAGCCAGCCCAGTGACACATAAAATGAGCCATTACATGCAACAGCTATCATGTTCTTACAGGTTAATATGTGCCAGGCATTGCACCGAGCACTTCCTCACGCACTGCTGATATAAGTGCACAAACTGTTTCAAATGCCTTATCCAAGAGGACAGGCTGTGGTGGAGTGAGAGCTAGAAGTCAGGGTTCTCACCAGACTTCCTTCCAATAATCTAGATTCAGCAATAGGAGAGAGTTGTGCGAAGTGACCCAAAGTCACTCTGCTTGCCAGAACTGGTTCCAGGACACAGTTCTCTCGACTCCCAACCCAGCTGTCTCACTCACCCTACTGCGTCTCTGTTTCTAGAATATTCCTCAGTCCTTGCACCCCTTACCTTCCAGATCAAGGATGGTAATATTGTTCCACCTAGTCAACAAGCCCCATCATGGTAGAGCACACTGAAGAAGGGCCCAAGGGCACCATTTCCATCAGTAGATGTGTTCTGAGTCGATACCCTGTGGACTCTTTATTGCCAAAACAACTTCCTAATGAGACCCTTTCAGGGCATCAAAATCGAAACCTCCTAGAACTGAGTCTGAAATGGACCTGTCTGGTGACAAATCCATCCATGTGGCAGTTTGTGCTTCGGTGAGATAAAAGGGAATTTGCAGAAAGCACTGCAGACTTGGATGCTGTCTGTGCAGAGGGAAATAAGGCGGCCAGAGCTCCATATGGAAGACGTGCTGTCACTGGGTCTGATTGCCATGGATCTCGTCATCTATCGATTAGGGCTATTTGGTTGAAAGCAACAGAACTCAATTCAAGACGCTTAATTAAAATAAAAAGAAATCAAAGGAAAGCAAACCCAAGGGTGGATGTGTACCTTATGGAGTAGGTTGAGAAAGCCAGTGGATCCGACCAGACAAGCAGAGCAGCTGCTCGGGACGATGTCTCTGTAGAAGGAGATCAGAGCCCTTCAGAGCACTGGCTGATACGAGTGCAAGTCAGCTGTGTGGCTTTCTGAGTCTTGTTTTCTTTTTAAGTCACCAAGGACAAGCGTCTGTCCCTAAACCAGCTGTCCTGAATGGAGGCTCTGGAAGGCCTAGCTCTGGGAGCGGCTGCCATGTATAAGGGAATTACTTTGAGTAGGGGACTCCAAGAAGTGGCTGAGAGACCAGTCATGATTGTTGTAGTCATCTCAAGCTTATCTAGAGAAGCCCATGTTTATTAATCTGTAATCCATTGTGTATATACATTTTTCCATTCCTTTCATAATTCAGTCCTCTCAACCTGCCACTTATATCCATAGAACTCCTATCTTAAAATAACCAGCTGCAGATGCAATATTGGGCCTGAATTTAGAGGCTTTTAGCATATTGAGCCACTTACAAAAGCATGTAAGTACCATCCAGACAGAGACCATGGTTGTTTGGCAGCCTGTATCCCTAAGTACCAAGCACCTAGTGGATGTTCAGTGATTGATGAATTAGTGGCAACTTCCCAGGGACACTGAGACACCTGTCCCCCACCCTGGAGTTTCAAGGGCTTTGGACTGTTAGCCCTAGATATTCTTTAGACTTACATGTCTCATCGCCAATGCCCAGAATCAATAAAGTACAGACCTTCCCTACGAGGAAAGTATTACATACAGTTCTGCCTGTATGTAATACAGGTTTGTTCTAAAAAAACTGACTAAATGCCTGGCCACGGAGGAGGGGAAATGGAGTGCTTGAAAACCAACATCACTGTTCAGATGGAGAAGGAGGAGAGGAATGCACGCCAGGACAGAATGACATCCTCACGCTGGCTAAGTATAGTTCACTCAGACACATTCTATCCTCCTCTGCAGGCCTGCTCCAGAGTAGTGACAGGATAGTCAGGCATGATGATAAAAACTGGGCCACGAGGGCTGGGGATGGCTCAGTGGGTAAAGTGTCCACCATGCAAGTATGAGGCCCAGAGGTCACATATAACATGGCTGAGAGAGAGATTACAGTCGTATTCAAAGGATTCCAAAACCACTTCTTATGCACCCTGTAACCAAAGATGGCTTCAGAAAGGTGTCCTTATTCTTCCCTGGGCAGAGCCTTCCTTGTTGATATCAAGCCTAATGATATCCTGCTTGACTTGCATTTCTGTTCCGTCCCTCCCTGGCCTGGGCCATCACAGTGACTTTCATAGAATGGATGTTCCTCACAGACCAGCCCCTGTGTCTGCTCTAACAGATCTAAGTTTTATTAGGTGAAGTGAATTTACTAATACAGCCATAAGCAGTGCGTTGGCTGTGGAGGTTGCTTGTGCCAGGACTTTTCAGAATGCCTTCCAATGCCTGCCACTCCCCCAAGCCTTCCCAGATGTCTTTTCTATTTCAGAGATAGTGGCAGACAGTGACAGTCCATGATGGCATTGAGAGACTAAACTCAGTGGTCTGAGCAGGAAACCAGAATGAAATATCAAGGTCATGGCCAAAGAGATCATAGCAGATAGAGCCAGGAAGGAAATGACAGCTCTGTAGTATAATAGTTTCTACTTAGCACTGCCTGCCTCCTGCCACGTTTGCCAATCAGTAGGATATTACCTAGTGCACAGCAACTCCGGGAGGCAGGCATTATTGTCACCATTCTGGAGAGAGGAGGAACCTGAGGTAGAGAGAAGCTAAATTACTTGGCCAAGATGACAAGAGTCATAAAGTAACATTGCAGGATTCAAATCTAGTCTGAGTTAATTAAATGCTTTATGCTGATGGCTGGGAAGATGGCTCCATGGATAATATGCTTGCCACACAAGCTTGAGGACCTGAATTTGGACCCACCTAAAATGCCAGTGTAGAAACAGGGAATCCCTGCGGTCCATTGGCCAGCTAGTCTAGCCAAACCAGTGAGCTCTAGGTTAAGAATAAGGCCAGGGTCTCCGGCCTCCACAAGCACACACATGCATGCAAGCTCACATTTTTACACCCACACACATATGAACATGTACACACACATATGCATGCACACTATACATACACCAGAAAAAAAAGCCTTCATGCTACACTGCTTTCCCTGAGAACTTTCTCTCTTTCCAAGAGATGACCCAAGAGCTGGAAGCAGGTAGACAAATCTGGAAAAACAGGAACTGAGTGTTAAGACCAGCAGAAGGTCAGGTGCAAGGGTGGGAATCACTGAGGTTGGAGAACTCTCCTCCACAGGTGGTGCACCAGAATTCTGGCTTACCTGTGTGGAAGGGGCTCAGCCTGTTTCCTATGACTGGGATCCAGGGTATTCCAGGTTGGAGAGTCACCAGCTGATCTTGATCTCATGGGCTTTGTGCCCCCACCTGGCCTTGTGTGGCCAGCAGTGCAGTAGGCGTGGAGACATAGGTGAGTCCTTGGAGGATGCTCTCCTGCACTTGGCACTCTGCAAATGTATAGGAAGGAGCCTTAGCCCCTTCGATCTGGCCTTTGCTCTGTTGGGTCTCCAGGAAGGGTTGCCAACAGTACCTGTTAGTTCTTCTTGGGCCTCTCACAGCTTTGTGGCCTTCTTGAACTGACCACCCACCATCACAAGCGAGGGCCTTGGCCTCATCTCTCTACCTCCCCTCTTTCAGGAAGTCTGTCATCCAGCTTGACCTCGCCAACACCAAGAAAGCAATGATCGTCCCTGCGTTCGAGACACTGCGATACCGGCTTTCTTTCCCTAAGTCGAAAGCTGAGCTGCTGTCAATGCTGGACATGGGGACCCTCTTTACATTCAGGTGAGTGGCCCTCACTTCTGTCCTTTGCAGTGCCCAAAGGACCTCCCTTCTGAGAAACCCAGATGTCAAAGTTATTGGCTCCCAAGTTGATGGGTTGAATTGGTGCCAGGTATGCCAAGCCCACAGCCTTCATCTGGCTTAGGATAGCTGTGAAGGTAGCCCAACATGAGTCAGAAACTTCCGTATTGTATTGTATGTGGATGACAGGCACTGTATCCAGAGGGAAGGAGAGGCATGTGGGGTAGGATGCCAAGTTCATTCCTATTTAAACTTTTTGTGTAAACACATGCAGTTCAGGGCCCTGCTACCATCCCTTGGCTTTGAGTTCTTTTTGGGGGGGATAAATGTGCATTCATTTGCTCAGTGAGTGGGTTTCACTCTGAGTACCTGTCATTGTCAGCCACATGCCACTGGGATGAACTTCCAAACCAGGAACAGTTTTGTGAGGAAGGGACTTAATGAAGTTACAGATCCAGGGGAAATTCTACAATGGTGAAAGAGGCTGGCTCCTTTTCACAGATACAAACAGAGAGAGAGAGAGAGAGAGAGAGAGAGAGAGAGAGAGGGAGAGGGGGGGGCATAACCAACACCACACACACACACAACAGCAAACAGGTATGGGGAAGGAAAATCTTCTCCAGGAGCTTCCTTACATCCTGCCCTACTGAGAGGGTCTCCCACTCTGGAGGAAGGGTTCACTCTGGTGAAGGAACCTCCTCTTTTAGTTAATCCTGCCTGTAAGCAACCTCAGACACCCACCCAAGATTACTTTTTTTTTGGGGGGGGGCGTTCAGGGTAGGTTTTTGTTCCAGCCCAGGATGACCTGGAATTCACTATGTAGTTTCAGGGTGGCCTGGAACTTATGGTGATCCTCGTTCCTCTGCCTCCCAAGTGCTGGGACTAAAGGTGTGTAACACCACGCCCGGCCCACCCAAGATTACTAAACAGGTCAAGTTGACAACAAAACTTAAGCATCACAGTACCCTAGTAAGGGGCTTCTCTTTTTTCTTCGGGGGATAAGTAGTCTGATACCTAAACTTTTGGGGCCTGGAATGGGCAGCTTAAAGTCACCAGCTGCAGCTTCAAGTCCTGAAGTAGCACATAGCTGACAAAGGAGCCACCTTCCCTGCTGCCTAAGTGACAACCATGGACAAAACCCCTGGTTTTCCTTATGTCCCAGACCCTAAGGCCTGCAGGAATATTTGGGGATCTAGGCTAAGTCCAAAGTGCCCAGAAGACTGCACACTGTGACATTACTTGTAGTAGTGGGAGTGAAGAGTAAGAATCCTGCTCATCTCTAGATGGCATAGTGTAAAGAGAGCCATTGCTTCTGCCTGCTTCTGCTAAAATGAAGCCTTCATTCCAGACAATGTAGGCATGGCCCACACTCCCTTTCAGCTAAAGCAATATAGTTTTAGACAACCTGAATGACAGTCCAAAGACTGCAGGTATAACAACTGGGTTTTGATACCACTATAAAGTTCCTAAAGGATTCTGAAAGGCTTTCTCAAACTGTTTTGCAAAAATAATTCTATGGGCTAAGATGTCCATTCTGCAGGTCCATAACTCATCTCTAGATCTCTAGAAATCAATCAGGAAGCCGTACTTTTCTGCTTTCCAGAAAGAAATAATAATAACAGTATCCTTTATTGGGTACTTATTCTAGCATTGGAGTAAGCATATTTAATCCTCACACAAATCTGAAGCGGACACTATTATTGCCATTTTACAGAAATACTTTGAGGCTCTAAGAGGTCAGATCGTTTGCCCAATAACAAATGGCCAATGAATGGCCAAGCTGGGACTCAGCCCAGGTCTGAGGAACTACTGAGCCTGTGTCATTAACCACAATAGCACTGAGCTGCTGTAAAGTCCTTCGTTTTCACATCTGTCCACGTTTAAAGGTGCAGAGTAAGGAATCGGTCCTAGAAATTGAGACTTTCAGACCAAACCTCAGTCTTTCATAGTCACTGAAGCCTCATGTCTGACCACCTGGCAGATTTCCAAGGTATTCCTCCTGCCATCTCCAACCCCAGGTGATGTGAGAACTCATTTGAAGGCCATGTCCGTGGGCATGAGAGCTGGGGTCTGGCCTGCTGTGTCCATGATTACTGCTCTGGCCGACAGCTTGCAAGCCACCATGCGAAGTGCTAAATTACAGGCCTTCCCTCTGAGAAATTGTTTCTCTCACCTCCTCTCAGAGTAATGACCACTTAAGCCTCCCAGCATCTGAAACCTGCCTCCCCACCACACCTGGCCTGAGAAGCACCTGCACCCCTCTGTACTGTCTAAGGATGAGGTGTTTGGAATGTAGGCCATGGGCCAGTAGACAGACTGCATCACATTGCCTGGGACCTTGTTAAAGATGCAGAGTGTCCAGCCTCACCCAGACCTCCATCAATCTTTCCCGTGACTCTGATGCACAACCACTCGGGACCCTTGGTGAAAACACCCAGACATCCTGTGGGGCATACCGGGGAACCCCTGTCTTCACCTCAGCACTGTGTTGGAGACGACCTGCTATTGCTGGGTTCTGAAGTCCAGTGTCTGCCGAACGCACAGCAGGTTCCCTAGCAATTTTCAGGCTGTGGCGTGAGCCTGTGTGGCGGGTTGATTGTAACTTCACCACATCCTGTTCTGCCCAGCCTGGATCAGCATGCTGTCAGCGGTCCAGGCTGGAAGCTGCTTCCCCAGCCAGATTAGCAGAATTGACCCAGCTGTCCCTGGCTTCCTCATCTCTTTTTTCTTCTTTCTCACATTATGGCCGGTCAAGAGTTCAGACTCTAAAGATGGAGAACAAAGGAAATGGTCATCAATATATTGCTATCACAGAGAGCAAGACCACTGTGTGCTGACATTCTTACCTAGGAGGCAAACAAGGAGAAATAATGAGGATATCCTCATTTTTCAAGAATTACTATAGATCAGACACTGTGTGAGTACTTTATGTGAATTAATGCATCACTGGTAGTATTATTGTCTCCTACTGTACCAGGAGAAAGGAGCAAAGGTACAGGGTAGTTAACTTGTCCTCACTTGCTAAGTGGCAGAATTCAGACTCAGGCAGGCTGCCTTCACAGCCATCATTTTTAACCATTTTTGTTTAACTACCTAGTAGAGAACTCGTGTTTATCAAATGTCTTCTGCAGCCCGGCACCCAGCCCAGCTCTGTGCATTGTCCCATGAAGCTCCCAGGCTGACGCTCATCACCATAGGTGTTATTTTTCCCAGCTGACATAAGAGGAAATTGGAGCCCTATGAAAGTGCTTTGTTGTGCAGGGAGGGTCCTCAATTCCCAAGTGGCACAGGTGGGATTTGAACCCTTACCCAATGGCTCCACTGCACTGTTTGGAACCTAATGGGATCTGCCAGCCCTCACTTCCGCTGCACCCATGCCATCCAAGGCACCAGGTGTCAAGACTGCCAGTACAGCAAGTTCGCAAGTAGAAAATCAACTGCTTTGTAGCCTAATTTTTGGATTAGACCTATAATTGATGTCTTTCCCAATATCCCCTTGCACACTCCATTTAAGTAGCATTGCTCAATCTTTTTTCTTTAGCAATATTTTTATTTATTTGCAAGGAGACACAGAGAGAGAGAGAGAGAGAGAGAGAGAGGGAGAGGGAGAGGGAAACATGCCAGGGCTTCCAGCTGCTGTAAACAAATTCCAGACACATGCACCACTTTTTTGCATCTGGAGAACCAAACCCAGGTCCTTAGGCTTTGCAGGCCAGTGCCTTAACTGCTGAGCCATCGCTTCAGCTCCCCACTTTTGCCATTTAAGTGACTGATTTGGGTGGACATGGCTACAGTGATGAAAATGAGGTTCAAACCTCTACCTCCTCCCAGCCTGCTCATCCTACCCAACAGCACACTGGATGGACATCCACCTCTTGGCCTAATGTTATTCAGCCACACTGGACGATGATACGCTGGAAGTCTAGTAGAAGTCCAACCTCAGTGGTGAGAGTTAGAAAAGAGTTACAGTTCTTCTATTGAAATGCCTGTAGCCATGGGAACATTCTCTCACACAGCTTGCTTGCTGTATGGAGCTACCCCTAAGGAGAGGAAGGGACTCAGGATTCTAAGTTCCTTTCTCCTGCTGCTCTGCTGTTGGGTGCTGCTCAAATTATTTTGCTTTCATTTCATGATGCTTTTCTTTCTAGCTCTGGATACCATCTTCCCTAACCTCTTTCTGTTGTTCCTATCTGTGGCTGGACCATACTCCTGGATTCCAACATCCTTATAACTTCCAGAAGCACAGTCCTATCCCACTCACTGGCCTCTCTCCTCCAGGCTTTAGATAACTCACTTACCCGCCCATTGATCCAGCGTGTAGCATAGTCGCTGAGCACCTCTTCTATGGCCAGAGGGTATGAAGGACAGTGGCTCACTAGAGAAGTGACCCAGCCCCTAAGCCAGGCCTCCTGAGTTTGAATCCAACCTACATACATCACTTATGATTTGCAAGATGACAATGGATAAGTTTTAAGAACTTAAAGCAATATACACCTCTAACATTTCAACTAGTCACAATGTATAATAAACGGCTGACAAACATTCGCTTCTTATTGTTGTGTGGTTGCCCATCTACTACTACATCTACAGCCAGTTACCACAAATGTAGCAGCCTAAAACCAAGCAGACTTCTGATCTCACTGTCTTGAGGATTAGCTTTCCTGGAATGGCAAGGTTTTCTGCTCACTGGATGGAAAGCAGGCATCTGAAACACTGTGCTTCTCCTCCAGTCCCCTGGCTGCTTGCAAGATTGCTCTCCCTATGGTCACAGGCTGAGGTCTCCATCCTGCTGGCTTTTAGCTGCAGAGTCCCATGGCTCCCAGAGCCTACTCTTTGCCCCCTGACCCCAATCAACAGCTCATCGCATGGTCTGTGCACCTATCTAAATCTGAAAGATCATATGATCAGGTCAGACCTACCTCAGTAATCTGATTATTCCAGAGATACCTGGTCAGTACATTTATACATTTATACATTACATTTATAGAGATCTCTCTCATCACATAGTGAGGTATCATGGCAGGGTCTTCTACTCAGAGATTCTGCCCCTGTGTTGATGTCTCCAGTGGTCTCTGGTGGGAATAACCAGAGTCCAGTTGGTCTATGATTGAGATGCCCTGGGAGTCCACTGACCTTTTCATAGGAATATCTTCTTTTCAGTTAAAGATGTGTGAGTTTCCTGGTATTACCACAACAAAATACCTCAGGTAGGTAACTTAGCACAACAGAAGTTTATTCTTTGGACATTCTAGAGGTCTAAAGTCAAATTCAAGGTATTAATAACTCCAAAGTTGATTTTATTTCTGAAGACTCTAGGGAGGAGTCCTTTCTTGTTGCTTTCTGCTTTCTTTCCATTGGTGGCCAGCAATCGATCCTTAGCATTCCTTGCTTTTTGACTGGGTCTAAGTCTATCTACATTTTCACACGATCGTCTCCCTGTGTATCTGTGTCTTATCAAAGGACATCGGCCACTGGATTAGGGTCCATCCTAAAGTACTTGATCTCATCTTAACTTGATCATATCTGCAAAGATTCTGTTTCCAAATAGGCCACATTTATAGGTACTGAATATTAGAACTTGAATATGGATTTTTTTCAGGGATCTAGTGTACCCCACAAAAGGACTGTATCAGTGTGCATCTCTTTTTCCTCAGAAAGCTCAGCTTCTTCCCCTCCACCTAATGGCTCTGTTCTAGTCTGCTCCACATTGCTGGGATGAACTTCCAAAGCAGACACAGCTTATAGGAAGAAGGGTTTAGTTCAGTTTACAGATCCAAGGTGAAGTTCCATTAATGGTGGAAGAAGCTGACTCTCATTCATAAACCCAAGCAGAGAGAAACCCCTGCCAGCCAGCACCCCAAGCAAGCAAGCACAAACCTGCAGTAGCAGGACCCCCAGAGCTCACATTTCTCCACATACCTTAGGCTGGAATTCATATCTGTCCTCAGTGACCACCGCCCCCCCATAGCAGGAGTCTGCCTGCTAGGGGCAGAAACTGCAAACTCAATTTTAACAACGCCTGAGCCTATGGGGGACATACATTCAGACTACCACAGGCTCTCTTCCATGTGTTATACCAGGTACCACGTCTGGACTAAAGGCCACGCACCCACAAACTTCGCCAAGTGGCGGACCGCCACCACGCCTTACCGGGTTGAGTGGGAGGCTGATTTCGAACCGTATGTTGTGGTGAGACGAGACTGCCCTGAGTACGACCGGAGGTTCGTGGGCTTTGGCTGGAACAAGGTGGCCCACATCATGGAACTAGATGCGCAGGTAGGAAGGGAACACTTCCTGGGGCTCTGGGAGAGGGACAGAGGCTCAGATCTTAGAGCTGAAAGGGGTCCCTGGAGACAGTGCCACATGGGAACCTAAGAAGGAGCAAGATTTGTTCAAGGCCTGGAAGGGCAGCATGGCACTCTGAATCCATTGGGCTTGTGACATCAACCCTTCCCTGTCTTCTACCCTTATGTGAGAATTCAGTTCCTGACTGGACTAGGCAAATAATGACAAACCATTTTACTCCCTCAATCCAGTGAGAACGACAAGCAAATGATGTCCACTCATGCTTTGGCCTTTGAATGGTATGATAAACACAAGGCTTGGTAACAGTGCCACATAAATGGTACAAGGCATGTCCCTAAAATACAGCTAATTATCCAGTCCTGTAGTTAAAATAGCAGTGATTTTTTTTTAGGCTGTATTCAGTCTAAAATCTTCCTATCTTCAGCTAACACTTACCAACACCTACAGAAAAAGAAGTCTGCAGAATTTTCACAGGTGAGCGAGGGTTCTGTAAACTTTCTGTGCAGGACCAGATGGTAAGTGTCTGGGGCTTTGTGGGACCTGCAGGTCTCCTTTGCACCTGCTCAGCTCTGCCACTGCTGTTTGTCATAGATATCCTCCAAACAAATGTGCGGGGCAGGCTTCCAGCACAGCTTCATTTACTCAGTCGTGCGGCGAGCCAGGCAGGCTACGGTCTATCGGCCTCTGTGTCAAACAAACAGGCACAAAGCTGCTCCAGTTAAGTTAGAAGGAGAATGCCCCCAAGCCCTGCTCTGTCCATATACAGTTTTCCAAGACTCCTCCCTCTGCTCACAGAGACATCTCTCAGCAAGAGTGCCTCAAAGTTGGGATATGCTAAGGCTGACTGTTTCAGTGATGGTGTCCTCTGAGACTCACGAGGAGAACTTTCCCACAGTTCCATTGTGCCTGAGCCATCCCAGCTTACTGAGAACCATTGGTGTTGGTAGAAAGTGGTCAAACAGTGTTCATGTTGAGCAAGAGAAAGCATGTCCCTGGGAATCCATGTTTTTCCTACTCAGAGGGAGCCCAGTGGTCACAGACATTACCAAGAGATGCCTGGTCAGCCTCAGCTTCAGAAAAAAGAAAACTGTCACATTTATGTGTCTAGCAGTGTTAGAAGGTGAGTCATCCAAAGAAAGTTTTTTTTTTTCCTCACTGTGACTTAACCTTTTGTAGCTGTTACCTTCTTGTTGCTGGAACAAAACACCCGACTAAAAGCAGCATACGGAAGCAAAGGTTTAGTTTGGCTCACAATCTTGGCAGGGAAAGCATGGCAGAGCGGTAGCTGGGCATCACATCTTGTCACAGCAGCAAGAGTGAGCTAACGAATGCACACACAGTCGACTGGATTAATACACCTCAAGGTCTACTTCCTCCAGCAAGTGTCCACCTCCCAAAAGCTCTGCAAATTGAGGATTGGGTATAAGGCTTGATCATAAACACATGAGGCTAGGGGGGACTTTTTACATTCAAACCACAAACCACTCCTTTGTTTTAGATATTTTTTTAGAACTTTAAAAAATG
Organism: Zapus hudsonius; assembly: GCA_004024765.1. NCBI lineage: Eukaryota > Metazoa > Chordata > Mammalia > Rodentia > Dipodidae > Zapus > Zapus hudsonius. Next base: position 65,202 of record PVHP010001953.1, on the reverse strand, counting down.
TATTGTGTATTTTTCTTGATTGGGAGACACAATTTTCCCCTTTTGGGTGATTTAAGGAAGTAACGAGGGAAGAGTTGGCAGATCCTAGAGTCACTCGTATAGGGAATCCGTGGGATTGGTAGTGTACTTTGCCCTGCATGAAATGCCCCAGTAAACTGAGCTCTGCGAGTTCTCGAATTTTCTCTGCCTGCTTTTTCTCACTCATACCTCCCCATCAGCTGCTGCTTCCTGTTGCTGTCAGAACTCAGGCTGGAGCAGCTGCCTCTCCTGTCCTCAGCTTACTTTCTGAGTTTATTCTTGTCTGCTCTAGGCTAGAAAAACTGATGACATGATGTCCGAGCTTGGGGTAAAGATACGGACTGTACATGTGCTGGGTTCTGTCTGAATTACATGTCCTAAATTTAAGTCACCTATTTTGGCTCCTCAGACGCCTTTAATTTGGCTGTGTCCTGCCAGGTTGAGGACACCCTAGGATGACATAATTTATTAAGAAGTCTGGAAAAGTTTTGTCTCCAATAAGTTAGCTGCAGGACAGCTGAAAATTTTAAGTTTTTGTTATATTTTATTTTGTTACATTTTTTTAAAAATTTTAGTCAGAGCACTATGGCTCAGACTGGCCTGAAACTCTCACTAGGTAGCCCTAGCTGGCTTTGAACTTAATGAAATCCTCTTTCCTCAGCCTTCTGAATACTGAAAATATAGTCATGCACTAACAAGCCAGGATCAATAAATGTTTTTAAAATGCCTTATTTATTTGTGAGCAGAGGGAGATAGAAGAGAGACACAGAGAATGGGCACCCCAGGGCCTCCAGTTGCTGCAAACAGACTCCAGATGTATACGCTACTTTGTGCATCTGGCTTTATGTGGGTACTAGGGAATTGAACCCTGGTCATTAGGCTTTGCAGACAAGCCTTCTGTCCAGCCCCTCAATCATCCATTTTTCTTTTCTTGTGTGCCATTCCTACTTTATTCCCTTGTGAACTCATCAGTGGATGCTGTCAACACCCATCCCATAAGCAGATGTCACCGAATTGACCAAGAAGTATCCCCTGGCTGTGTCACCCTAGTGACCACATCTGTGTGATCACATATTTACAAAGAGCCTTTGAGGGACCATGTGCTCTGTTCTGCACTTCCTACCCTCATGGTCATCCTTCAAGGTATATATTATCACCTTTCTAGATGAAAAAAAAACACCTAAGATTAGACAAGCCGAACAGTAGTGCAAATTCACAGGAGTGACCATGAACTGGGTCAGCCCGAGCTATTGTTTTATCAGTGACCTGCCTTCTCTTAGTGTCTTCCGGTGCCATCACATGACCTCGAGCTCACACTGCTCTTGTCTTCCTCCTCCCAGGAATATGAATTTACTGTGCTGCCCAACGCCTACATGATCCACATGCCGCACGCCCCCAGCTTCGACATCACCAAGTTCCGTTCCAACAAGCAATACCGCATCTGTCTCAAAACCCTGAAGGAGGAGTTCCAGCAGGACATGTCCCGCCGCTACGGCTTTGCTGCCCTGAAGTATCTCACGGCCGAGAACAACAGCTAGCACTAGAAGGCCACTAGAGAGACATGCCTCAAGGGAAGAGCCACTGGCTGCGGGGGCCCAGGCTTCAAAGTCAGAGTTGACCAATGCTTTTTTTTTTTTTTTTGGTTTGTTTTCCTTTGCCTCTCTGGCCCCACAAAGCTGCTCTCACTTCTGAAATCTTGGATGAGGATCCAGCCCACTGTCATGAGTCAATTCCAGAATGGGACATAGAAGGGTGACAGTGAAGAAAGTGTCATCAACATACACAAAGCCACACACCATGGCAGGGCTTCCGCCCTTCATAATTGCTTTTAAGTAATTCTGGGTCCTATCTAATCTTGGAACAAAGGGAAGGCAGAATGCTGGGAGATGGTCATCCCAGGAATAATAAGTTATCTCTTCCTGAGAAGGGACTTTCTTTTCCCTACAGTATAGTTTGGAGACACAACGAGATGACAAGCCAAGGACCTGAGCGACTGTCTGGAAAACCCCGTAGGGATACTGTATCTTCAGGGACCTGGAGGTGGGCTTGATGGGTTCTTTATCTTCAAAGTCACTCATTTTGTTTTTGTTTTAGTTTAGGGAATTTTGTTTCGTTCTGATCCGGAAATCCAAAATTTAAAAAATATCTGATCCTTTAAGGCTCTAAAGGAAAATCGGCTTCATCAGCCAAGTTCCCTCTGTGAGCAGTGATCCAGCATGGAGGACATGAGTCCTTAGCAGGTAATCATGTGTGGGCATCACTTCAGGATTCACACTGAGGCCCCAAGACTCTGAATTCCCAATTCTCCAGGGCTATGATGGGAAAACATGAGGCCACATACTGCATACCAGTCACATTTTCTATGACCAGTGACATCGTGAGGAAAGGGATTCGGAGGAAACGTTTCAGTACTCATGGACGGTACGAACCTCTCTCAGGCATTTAGAAGAACTTGAATGGAGCTCTCAGGAGCCTCATCTGAAGACTCACGTGACCACGTGGAGGCCACAAGAAGTTTGGGATTGGTGCCTGTGGGTCCTTCTCGCCTCACTGTGGAGAGGAAGTGTGAGGTGGTAACCTCAGTCTCCCTTGGGACCTGTCCAAGGGTAGGCGAGCACCTCATTGTAACATGGATGGAGGAGACACTGGACTTTTGACCCATTTTCTTTACTCTTCACTATTAATGTTGTGTTTACATTGACAAGATCAAGAGTTAATGCCCTCCCCTCTGCTGGGCTGTTTGTATTGAGTTGCCATGTGACCAGCGAAGCTGCATCAATAAACGAACGTGCAGACTGTTTCTGCCCCAGTCCCCTCCTCTCTCATGAGAAGCTACGTGACAGGTTCCATGCCTGCAACTCGACACACTCTGTCCTCTCATTCTGTCTTCCCCGTTTGAAATGTAACTTTTTCTCCTTGTCCAAGGATAGATCTCAATTTATCATCTTCACACTCAAAACCATTTTCAAATTTTCCATTGGCTGCTTGTCTCACCACTAGAGCTGGATGTTTTCTTGAGCCAAGTGTACAAATCATGAGAATTGATAGCCAATGAAATATCTTGTCCCTTTGGCCACCCAGTAGTCTGAGGAGCAGGAAAACTACATGTGACATGTTCATATGGTGTTTCCCCGAAATTGACATAGTTACATAAAATTAGGAAAATACTGTGACTTAAACTGTCACACAGATATATATGTGTGTATATATATGGAGAGAGAACATATGCATCAATAGCATGTGTGCAGGAGTTGTTATAAAAGCAAAGTAATGAAAGAGGAAAACATTACAAAAAGGGTTCAAAGTACATGTTAAGTTCCATTTCTTCAGTCATAATGCTGAGCCAGCTCCCAGAGGCTCATAAAGACGTATGTGCATCTCTTTCCAGTTTCCATGTTCAGTGACCTCCCTGCATCTTAAGACCAGTATTAAATATCTGTCAGCACTCACTGCCTTTAAAACACATGCACGCACGTACGCACACATACTGGAATTTTCTTCCCCGCAGAGAGGCCAGTGCTAGTTGATATATTTGAACTAATCAGTACCAGCTACCTGAGCCAAGCTGAACACCAGCTGGTAGCATGGTTCCTCAGTATTAAAATCACATTATAATTCCCTAAAGCCTTTTTAAAATTTGTCCTGGCATCCTGTTTTTACTGGCATGTTTATGGGAATAGCCAGGAACTAGGTAATTTGTTATTTACACAGGGTCTCTCCTGAGAATAAAAGGAGGTGCTAATTTGCTTTAAGATAATAGGCGTAAACTGAAAGTTGATGCAGCCTCATGTATACAGATCATATTGCAGCCAGAAGCTGGTATTCTACACCAATAAGAGAAAAATCCTATTTCCCCAAAGACATGTGCCTGACACTAGAAAGCCAAGTCCACTTAAGGCAAAAGCTCAAATGTTGGCTGATGGCCAAGTTCAACACAGGAGCTGGAAGCCAGTGGAAGCTGAGGTATACAGAACCAACAGCATGAATTCTCAGAACTTACCCTGGGAGCAGCCCAGCCCATGTGTGAGGAGTGTGGATATGGGCAGAGGTAATGGTGACTCACTTTTGTCACTTCCCTGGAGTAAAACACTTTGGAAGGAGTCATGCTTATGTCATGCCAGCATGACCTTGGCTTTCATTTGGGGTGTTCTCTCAGCCCCCAGAACACTCAGAGTCCAGCAGACTCACCTTACTAAATAGCACCACGTGCAAGAGCCTTTCTTGAGTCCTTGCAGCAAAATTTCGAAGTGGATCTTATTGATGGTGAGGTAACTGAGGATGCTCGGTGGGGTTAAGTAACTTCCTCCAATTCATATCAGCAAAGTGTGGCAGAACCAGAGTTGAAACCCACTCCCGCTTATTGAATACAAAGCCACATAACCTGTAATGTCATTACCTTCCTCGGTAAGGAGGCAAATAATTAACATGGACTTGAACCTAACACATACTCCAAGCAGCAGACTCCCCTACATACTCCAAATCTGACTGTGCCTATGCACTTTCTGAAAACCCCAGGGATACAAAGCTGGGTAGTCTGAATTAATATACAGGCAGATGGCTTCAAAGCTAGACCCCAGAAACTGACACCCTGATTGCTTCTGGGTTCTTCCAAGTCAACATGTTGAGGTCTTCAACCCCAAATCAGCACACTGCTTCAAAGTGAGGTCTCTAAACGTGATGGGCTGATTGACAGAGAACATATTGGCTGAATTAACTAATAGATTCTTTTTGCCCTATCATGAAAGGACAGAGACCCTGCCTTAATACTATTTCTTTCCAAGACTCTACTGTCTGAGTTAAGGCTGTGTTTGTGGTCGCCAAGCCTTTAGGGAGCTCTGTGTGAGTGAACATGTGATTAAAGCAGCCTCTGTACACTACTGTTAAAGATAAGAGTTACCATTTATTGAGCCAAGACTTCTAAGGTAATTGAAGTCTTTGACTGCCTGGTGATATCAGGATCCCTCTTACTGAGCTCATTGAACTAGCTCCCAGAGACATTATGTGACTCACCCAAGATTCCACAATGATTAATGAATGTGCTGGGATTAAACCCCCAAATCTGACTAGCTTATGGGCTTACACAACCATATCTTCATGTAGTTCATGATGACAAATTTTGTTATCTTCATTTTTTTTTTCCGCAACAAGAGGAGAGGGGAGTTTATTTACGCCTGTGCCCGGGGGTCCAAGCTTAGAAAAGTCTTGGCCCCAAGCCCTGGTTACAAAGAGGTTTTATAGTAGGGCACAGAGATGTGTATGTGAAGTTAGACATGTGACATTAGACATGTAAATTACAAGCACCTAGCAACTCACACATTTACAATGGGTTGCAGAAAGGTCAGATAATCCTCCCCAGGTATCCTCCCGCCTCATCTTTTCCTAACTTCCTTATCACAGTTAAAGCAAATCCTTCCTTTGGCTCACAGAACTTCAAAGCTCTGGTATTTTCTCACCTCATGCTATACTGGCCATCTGAGGCCAACAAATGTCTGCAGAATATAACAATGAATATAGGGGAGGGGGGCATTGAGCTCATGCTCATTTTGCTATAATATTCCCCCCTTCACCTGAATTATGAATCTTCATATCTTGTTTTTTAATTTTAATGAAACCTCCTGGTATTCCTTGCAAACTACTTGGAGTCTTACTGCTTTCAAACTTTTATAAACGTTTGATTCACATAGTTCTCTTTCCCCTGCTGCTAGCAAGTCTAAGTTTTAACAATTCTGCAAAGAAACCTCAATGCCACGGGGAGGACAGACAGGTAGATATGTACATGTGGGAGGTGGGGGGAGGGAGTGAGGGGACCTAGGGGGAGGTGGCAGCTGGGGGAGAGTGTCCTTGTCTGGGGATCATGGGAGGCTTCCGAAACATATGATGCCTACTCAAGAAGAAATTATTCTGACACTTGATACAATGATAAGGAAGACTTTACTTAAGCCTGTTGTAATAGATGTCAAAACTGCCACACTATAGAAGAGGGATGGTCTCAATTTCACGTGCAGAAGACAGCTGGAGATTAAGTCACTGAGAAGAGAAAGTAGATCAATAGAACATTACTAAGAGGAGACATCGGGGTAAGAGAAGAGGTTCTTGTCACACTGTCTTAACTGAAATCTTTTTTTTTGTCCAAATTTGTTTTAATTGGATGATAAAAATTGTATCTACTCGTTACATATAGCAGTGCTTGATGTAGATATATGTGTGTCCCATGATTTGAGGTATGTATAGAATGGTTAAGCCTAGCTGATGGCAATGAGTGAGACCTCAGAAGGCATCATCTTTTTTTGTGGGAGAGCTTGGCATCCATTCTCAGCATTTTTCAAGAATACAGCCTATATACGTCATCACTGACCAGCATGCTAAACAGGCATAGTGAAAACAGAACTTTTAGACTTGGTCTAAAAGAAGGCGTGGAGCAGAGGGACTGTCCCAACCTAAAAGAGGAGAGCCGCTGGCCAAAGAACGAGAAGGCAGACCTCGTTTAAGTGGCCCACTTGGAACGAGAGACTGGTTGACGCTACGATTTCCTGAACAGTGGGTTTAAAATCGCACTTTTGTGCCATGGGCCCCAAGAGTGTTTACCTTTAGGATTATATACAGTTTATGAATTGTGAACTATCCCTTTGGTTTTCAACCAAATTTCTCCATGTCTGTATTGAGGCCAAGCTACATTACAGAAATGAATCAGTCTTCCTTTTGAGGTAGTGTGAGTCAGTTGGCCACTAAGAAATGGGAGAAAGTATCCCAAGGGCAGGGAGGCTTATCCCCCTTGTAAGAACCTGGGAAGCTGAGAGCCCAGCATCTGAAACTCAACCTAGTTTCTTTGTTGCTTAGGAGGGACTATAGCTCCCCTCGTTGATATTCCACTAACCACAATGTCCTGGGATTTGTGTTCCAGTCTGGAATTGTCTGTTCTGGGAGTCAGAACATTCCCAAGTCTTCCAAAGCCTGCTATTGACAGCAGTCCAGAGTGAAGCTTCTAGATTCTGCATCATTGACTCTGTCAGAATTCATCCTTCATGTTGGAAGCTCCTATTGGCCTATTGGAAGCACACTAGTGGGGACTGGGGAGATAGTTCAGACGATAAGGAGCTCCCCATGAAGCATGAGGACCAGAATTGGGATCTCCTGCACCCACAGAAATTCCAGGTGGCTGTGTAGACCACATATAATCCCAAGAAGTTGAGAAGTAGAGACAGGGGATCTTTGGAAATTAACTAACCAAACTAACTGAATCAGTGAACTCTGTGTTCAGCTGAGACACCTTGTCTCAGTAAGTAAGGAGAAAGCAATCAAGGAAGATTCCCATAGTCACCTTCTGGCCTTCCCACACATATACACACCAATCAAGCCACGTTAGGCTGACCAACTGGTGTCATACCTCTTAGTTGGTAACAGAGTATTAAATGACACAGACGGTAGCTTTGGCCTCAGTTGTGGAAAGAAGACACTGAGAAGCTCACTGTGGTTCAGAGAAGATGACCAAAGAAAAAGGTGTCAGTCAGGAACGAGAACAGTAATGAGGGCCCGGAGCAATCTGGCTCCTAGGGAGGTGTCTACTGTCTGACGGCCTGAAGGGAATGGTTTGTATAATGGGATCTGAAGGAGATCCTTTGGAATCCTTTGCCTTCTTTTAAAAGGAAACTGTATCTCCAGGACTTAGCATTGTGCCTACCACATGGTAGCTGATCAAGAAATACATATTGCCTGGGGAATCAAGAATCATAACATCTAAAATGGGAAAATTTGCGGGGCATGGTGGTGCACGCCTTTAATCCCAGTACTCGGGAGGCAGAGGTAGGAGGATCACCATGAGTTCAAGGCCACCCTGATACTACAGAGTGAATTCCAGGTCAGCCTGGACTAGAGCGAGACCCTACCTCGAAAAACCAATAAAAATAAAAATAAAATAAAATGGGAAAATTCAAAGAAGTTCTGGAGTCAACAGGTCCGCTTCTAGGTAGCTAATACACCTCTAATCCTCCTCTATAGGTGATAACACTAAAAATTCTATACCGTCCACAGCTAAGTATACACAAGAATTCCTAAGACATAGTAACTGACATAAACACACACACAGTTGGTGTTTTTGCGTGTGCATAGTATGTGTGGTGTGGTGAGTGTTGTGCTAAGGCACACCCTGGGTGCCCACCTGCAGCTGCCAGAGGAGAACACTGAGTGCCCACCTCCATCACCACTCGTGTTTTCCTTGACCCTGTAAGGACTGAGCTGAGGATTAGAAAATAGATAATGTCCAGCAAAAATTCTGATGCACCTCAAAATTTAAGGAGTACCCGATTTCTTGTCTACAAAGTTAAAGAATTAAAATCATAGACAACCAGAGGTTAAGATACAGTGGAGACTTTATTTAAAGGAAAATGTGAAGTTACAGAGTTCTCCAGCCACCAGTGTGGGGAGAACACATGGGAGAGGTTTTAGCCAAAATCTATGCTGTTTAGCTAAACAGGAAAAAAAGAGAAAGATAATAGAGGGCTCCCATCATGAGAAAAAAAGTTCATGTGGGGAGATCTTGAGCCCCTGCTAAGCCTCATCCCTAAGGGCTGAGGTGAGGGGGCCTTACCTGGAAAAATGAAAGTCCTCCTAGGATGCCATGTGGGAAGAAGAGACTTCCCTTTGTTCTAGGGAAGCTTTTAAAACTTCCACTAGGAAAGTCAGACAGCTGATTGGTCTATACCTGACCAATCAGCTTTTGCATCTAGGTTTGGGCTCTGGCTAAAGACACCTCCCACTCAAGGGGAGGGGGTCTATGGAGCTTGCCTGAAACTGTCACAACCTGCCGGAGTCTCTTACAGATTCGGTGCTTACAGCTGTGAGCCCCAGACTCTGCTCCCCACAGTTCTAGGGTTACAGACATACATGACCATGCTCAGCTGTTCACCTGGGTTCTGGAGATTTGAACTCAGGCACTCTCGGGACCCTTTGAGGTATTTAGGGTGACTGGGACCCCCAAAGTAAAAAAGCAGGGATGTTCTTAGACTTGGTCTTCCTTACAGCCTCCACTTTGCTAGAGATCAGAGAAGAACCTGGCTTTTCCTTTTCTCCCTGCTTAATCTATTTTTCCACCTGGGCCCCTTCCTGGAGGGGGAGTGGAAGGTCTCCTGCGGTTGTGTTTGGTCAGGCTTGACTTCCGGAGCCTGCCTAGCCTGGAGCAATCAGCTGTCTCTCTGGCTCACCTGAGGTGGGAGGCAGACACTACTACCATGAATTTATAAAATACCAAGTGGCTCTCTTCGTGGCTGGCCAGCTCAGATTCCTAAACCTCCAGGGTTTGGTAAGCACCCCCCTTCACCATCTCAGCTGCCAGGCTGAGAGGAGGGGAGAAAGCCCCTGATCCCCTACTCCCATATGGGCTCACCCCTGTCACCTCCCTCATGGTAGGAGCTTCCTGTACTTTCTCCTTTCCTTCTGGTAAAATCTTCTTCCACGTCCACCCCGTGGGCTTTCAGACCATGTGGGTGCTCCTGTTCCCTCTTCCTTGGTCCACAGATCCTCCCTTCTCTTGACTGCTGAATAAATATAATAATTTAATAATTATCCTTCTCAGTCTTATTTCATCCAATCTTGGGTTAAAAGAAGATGCAAACTCAGGTGTATAGTTTGAGAATTCTTTTCTGAACCCCACTTACCCCGTATCACCTTCAGACCCTTGTGCTGGATCAGGAAAAGCTCTTCTCCACCGAGCCATCTCTCCAGCCACAAAATTGATGCTTTTGCTTTTGATCATCACCGTGTCTCTTTTCGACCCACTCACAGATGCTCCCCTTAGAGAACATGGCTCCTCCTTTGGAGATGGGAGAGAAGAAGGTCTTTCAGGCTGGGCTTTAAGGACAGCCATTTGGGAGAGGGAAAAGAGGAAGGATTGGGCAGTGAGAGGCCTGGATAGCAGGGGCCAGGATGTAGGAACTCTGGGAAGTACAAGTCATGCTGCCTCCTATAGTCCTTCTTGAGGACAGACATATCCCTTTACGTGTCACGCTTGTCACCATCATTCCTTCAGCTTTACCAAAGAAGGCTGTGGTAGAGGCTTTGCAGGGTTTATAGTGATATCACACCACTGAGTGATATCTCCTGCCCTTTACACTGTTATTACAAAGAAGAACTAAGTTTACAGTGGCTGATGAATGTGTTCCAGGTCACTCACAGGAATTGGAGACAGAACTTGAACTCTGGCTCCACTCCAGGTTCCGTCCTCTTCCTCTGAGGAGGCCTGGGTGAGAAGCGGGAATGGCCCAAGCTAGCACTGGGTCCAAGCGGCTCAGAGCCGTGGTGGGGGAGACTGTCCGGAGGCATGGCACCCATCAGTAACAACACACTTGGGCCAGGAAGACCGGGATGAGTACTAAGATATACAGGATCCCTTGCCACAAGGACTAATACAGACAGCCCACGGAGGAGGATATACAACTGATCAGGGATGGGGAGGGGGGGAATTGGGGAATTCGGGATAACAA
>PVHP010001953.1:11053-54609 GCA_004024765.1 Zapus hudsonius | reverse complement strand
CCCCCCCCCCCAAAAAAAAAGTGTGCTTGCAAGGTTGGAGAGATTGCTCAGTGGTTAAGGTTCTTGCCTGCAAAACCTAATAACCTGAGTTCATTTCCCCAGTACCCACATAACCAGACACACAAAGTGGTGTGTACATCTGGAGTTCATTTGCAGTGGCTAGAGGCCCTGCTGCACCCTTTCTCTGTCTTTCTCTCTGTATATCTCTCTCTGCTCGCAAATAAGTAAAAATATAGTTTTTAAAAGGTGTGCTTGCAGAGCCTGAGTGTGGAAGGGGCTTGTAAGGGGAAAATACAAGGCTCTGATTGGCTAGAGGTAGACAGATTCAGGAAGCAAAGATTGAAAAGCCCACAATAAATCATCCCAGATTTTTTTATTTTGTAAGTCCAGGGTGACTGAGCAGAGAAGTAGACAGCAAAGGGATTCCTGATTTACTGAGGGAAAGGGAACCAGAGGTGGACCCAAGTATTAGGTCTGTGCTAGCTGAGTGACCTGCATGATCCCATTGAGTTCTCAGCCAGGCCAATGAGACACTCTGATCCTCCTGGATACTAATGGGTGAGGAAGGGTCAGGAAGGGAGGCCAAAGCCTCTGCCTCTTTGCAACTGATAAGGGGCAGAGCAGGGTTATTAACTTTGATCCACAAGGCTCTGAAGTCCATGTCCTTCCACTCACACATGCCAGAGAGACCAGAGAACATCAGGCAGGATTTCTCAAAAGAGAATGAAAGTCTGAGGAAGAGACTTTAAAATGTAAGTTTTCTTGTTCCCGTATCATGAGGTCAATAGATCAGGCAATGCCTGCTGGGAAGGGAGAATTTGTTAGTCTCTGAGAAGAACAGGCCGCCATGTCTTACAGGGCCAAACTGGGGAACCAGGAATAAAATGGAGTCAAAATACTTTTTCTGTGGGAAGAAGCAGGTGAGCAAACTAGGAAGGCACGGGGTTAGTGAGTTTAGATAATTTCAGCATTTTTTTCCTTTAAGAAAGGATCTTGTGAAGTAGCCCAGGCTGGTCTAGAACTCTTGACCCTCCGGCCTCAGCTTCCTGAGTGCTGGAACTATATGTCAGGCTTCAGTGGACTCTTGGGTGGCAGAATATACGCCAGCTGTCTGGTACCTAGACCTGAGATATTAGAGGAGGGTCAGGGCTTGATTAAGGAGTTGATGGGTAGTATGAGCTTTGGACTGCTCAACTGAAAAATGGAAGGTGTATCAGTTACTTTCTTGTTGCTGTGAACAAACACCTGACCAGAAACAACTTAGGAAAAGAAGAGTTTGCTTTGGCTAATAGTTCCAGAGGGTAGAGTTCATCATGGCAGGTTGGAGCTCAAGCAGAGCAGGTCACATCAGCAGGCAGGAAGCAGAGAGAGAAAGAAGTATGGCTACAATACCTCCATGCCTGTCCCTAGTGACTCATTTCCTTCAGCAAGGCTCCATCTCTTTAAGGTTTCACACCTTTCCCAAACAGTGTCACCAGCTAGGGACATATGGGTCTATCAGGATATTTTATAGTCAAATCATACAGAAGGCAAATTGGCTAAGCTTGGGAGGGCCATCTCTGCAAGGTCAGCCAGGCCCCAGATGTTAGAACATCAGAAATGCATGGCGAGAACAGAAGAGCAACCTTTAGTGAGACAAACGCGTTGAGTCACGGTCTTCCTGAACTTCTCTGTCTTCTAGAGCCAAAGGTAGAACATAGTTTATCACCAAGGAAGGTTTCTCAGTTGATCTACCATCATTTGAAAACATCAGGGCAAACATTGCTTTCAGCATCCTGACAGCAAGTAATTGCAGATCAAATGACCCAAGTGGATAACTAATTGGACTTAAATGAGATTAATCAGAATAAGCTTTGTTATTCCTGAATCGGGACTGTCAAAACACCATTTGCTGAGATGGAGAAATATGTGCAAAATATTTGGATTTGTGTACCTTGCACACCTATCACAAATCACACACACAGCAGATCTGTGGAGAAATAAGGCATTTGAGACTTGCCAGGTTGCCAGAAATGTAATATGTGTCATGGGACTAAGGAATTTCTTCAATATTTTATATATATATATATATATATATATATATTCAATTTTATATATATGGAGAGAGAGAGAGAATGAATCTATGTGTTCTGTCCCTTGTCTTTAACATGTTTTGTCAGTGTGATTAAGGACAGGAAATCCAACTAAGAATCCGGTAGCCCTTTCATCATGTCTCAGGAGAAATTCTTTACCAAGGCCATATTGCCTCAGGCTCTGGTTCCCCTGTGCACAGGAGCCTTCCTTCCCCACCCTGTATCCCAGCACCTAAAATACACTTTGCTCCAGCACCTGCCCCTCCAGGAGGCATCCCGAGAGCAATCCAAGGTCCCAGCCTCTGCTCTCAGTACCCCATATTTCTCCTGTTACTCATGAATTTCACATCTGCCTCTGGAATGGTTTGTTCAATGGCGAGTGTCTGCTCCTGTGAGGCTTGAAGTCCTGGAGTTCTGTGAGAGCTGGAACTGGCTTCTCTTGCCAGACAGCCCTAGATCCCAACATGCAGTGAGTCCTAAACACATATTTGTTAAATGAATGCATAAATGAGCAGACATGGATTCTCCTTCTAGACCTCCTCTGACAACTCGAGGAAAGTGTCTCCCGCAGAGCTTCCCATTCCTCGTCTGCAACACAGAGGTGTTGGTTTCTAGAGCCTTCTCTGTTCCTGTGATGGTAGGAGCTGTTTAAAAGCGCTAGCACTTCCTCATGGCAAGGAGGAAAGGAGACTTCTTTAAGATTGACTTGAACACTCAGGAAGCTGAGGCAGGAGAACTGCTTTGAGTTGAAGGTTAGTCTAAGCTATGTAGTGAGTTGCAAGGGTATAGTGTGAGACCCTCCCTCAAGAAAACACCTATTACTAAGTTATTGACTTAGAATCCAGCTACCCACCTCCTTCCCCAGTAGCCTTTGTGTGTGTTGTATGAGCACATGCACACCAGGTCTGGAGTAAACCCAACCTTTGAAATTGTCTCTAAAAGTTACCAGCTGTGAGATACTGGACAAGTAATCACTTAAACTCCCTGAGTTGTCTACAAAATGAACATGGGCATATGTGAGCTAAAATATATGACCTGAGGGCTGGAGAGATGGTACAATAATTAAGGCACTTACCTGCACAGCCCAACACCTCAGGTTTGGTTCCCCAGGACCCACATAAAGCCAGATGCACAAAGTGGCACATGCATCTGGAGTTTGTTTGCAGTGACAGGAGGCCCTCACGTACCCATTCTCTCTATTCCTCTCTCTTTCTGACATATACTTTCTGTCTCTCTCTGCTTGAAAAATAAATAAAATATTTTTAAATATATGGCATGGATCTATGTGAAGATGAAATTAATATGGACACACAATATCCTTTGTAAAATAGGTAGTACATTTCCTTTCTATTTTTGTTTTGTATATGGATGGAAGAATTGTTACTATAGGAATGAGAGGCTGGGTTTTGGAGCCCATTAATACTATACATCAAATAGAAGTTAATTATGTCTCCAAATCTTTTACCAGACCATTGGGGGGATTATCCCAAAGATGAATAACTCTTCCCAGCTTGTAGATGAGAAGATGAAAGCCCAGCAAACTGAATGTTGGCTGGATAAAGTTAGGGGCAGATCAGGAGTTTTGAGTTCCACCCCATTGGCACCTGTTTTCTGCTCTTCTAGACATTTCTCTCTGACGTTCTGCTTTGGTTTAATAGCCAATCAATTTGAAAGAGTTGGATCTGTGAATGGCTTAAATAACAAAGAAGTCCCTATAGATGTTTTCACAACATGCCCAAGACTCTCTTCCATCCTCCTGCAGATGTGAAATACTTCTTTTGAAAGATTCATATACATCTCTCAGAGCCCGATTCTTTTGAAGAATTACAGCTGATAGATGCTTGGCTAGCCCTGCTGACAGTTCCCGGCTTAGCTGTAGAGGAGGCTGCAAGAGCTGCCTTTCTGTGCTTGGTCTTGATCAATAAAGAATAACTGGCTGGTTGTCTGGAAGTGACAAGGAAATGAAAGAAAGAGGTCATTGAGGAATCAGCAGGAGGTGAAGGGAGGGAGGCCCCAGGCTCTATCCTTTGATAATGCAGATGTCAAATGTAAAATGAAAAGTGGACCTGATCCCAGGTACTGTCTCTTCAAAAAGGCAAAACATCTCAAGGATCCTATCAGGATCTTAAAAATGAAATCTGACAATGTAATTTCAAATATCCCTAGCCCGAGATGAAAAAGACATCTTAAGAAATTAATGTGGCTACACAGGTAGGGTCTGTGTGTTAAGTTAAAGGTCCTTTTGGATACAAATACCAAATTCACTTTGAATGAACTTAAACAGATCGCATAAAGGATTATCAGATAAATAGCAAAACCCCAGGGTAGCTAAACTTCCATAGTAGCTGTCAAGCTCAAGCAACAAACTCAGATATGTGAGACATGATGGGTCACATGTGTGTGTGTGTGTGTACGTGGTATGTACATGTGTGCACATATGCTCATGTGTGTGAGGAGGCTTGAGGTCCATGTCAATCACTTGCAATCTTATTTTTTGGGACACAATTCAGCTAGATCAGCTGACCAGAAAGTCCCACAATTCCTCAGGGCTCTTTCTCCCCAGTGTTGGGATTGCAGGTCCAGCCCATGAGCCCAGCTTTTCACATGAGTGCTGGGGATCCACACTCAGTCATCAACCTGCCCACGTCCTGGTTTTCTTGATTCTTCCACTTTGCTAGGCTAGAGGGACACAAAATCTTGGTTATTTGGGAGAAACCCTCTCTACTCGATTCTAAGGGGTTTCCAGAGAGCAAAGGAAGCCCCCATAGACCTTGGCCAGCAGAGTTGGCATCTATTGTTCTGTTTTCCCATCGTCCTCATTGGCATTTCCAGTGTGCATGTTCCCACTTCCCTGGTGTAGCAGAAGGATGGCACTCGCTGGCTTACGAAAGCTAAACCAAGAACAGAAAATAGCAGCCAGCTAATTGAGGTAGAAGTCCATTTCTCATTCCTAGAAGATGTCAGATTAGGTGCTACAGGTCTGGGGCACACACACAAGCACACACACAAGCACACACACGCACACACACACACACACACACACACACACACACACACTGTGTCAATGCTCCATGCCCATCCCCCACACCAGTCTCAGAATGCTGGCCTCAGGTCCTTGAATTATAGATGTAAGTGAAGAAAGAAAAGGAGCGTCAATAAGCCTGGCAAGGGTTACTGATGAGAGACTGTCCCAAACATATTACACACGACTTCATATTTCTTCCAACACTGCAGTGGGGCAGATGCTGTTATTATCACCTTTGACCTGGAAACTGAAGTAGGCAGAGGTGAGGTAATAAGCTGAAACCACACAAGTTATAAGTGGGAGAGCTTGGATCTAAATGACAGCCTTTCTGGCTCTGGAGTTTATAGCTTTGATCTCTCTTTTTTTTTTTTTTGCATGTATACGTGGTATGGTATGTGTGCTTGTGTGCACATGGGTCCCTATGTGTGTTGGAATACATGGGTATGAGTGCTCTTCGTGTGTATACGTATGTGGAGGCCCAAAGGTCAATGCCAATGGTCTTCCTCAATTGCTCTTCACCATATTCTTTGAGACAGGGTCTCTCACTAAACCTGGAACTCAATGATTGGGCCAAACAAGTTGGCCAACAAGTCCCAGATGTTTGTTTCCATGTCTCTAGTGTTGGGATTGCAGGTGCGCACAGCTGGACTGAACATTTTACGTGGGTGCTTAGGATCCAAAGTCAGGTCCTAGTCTTTGCACAGCAAGCACTTTACTCAGCCATCTTCCTGCCCTTCCTTTTAAAGGAGACGTCTCCAGAGTGATGCATAGCATTTTTGCTTATCTCCGAGAAGCTGAATAATGAACAGATAGCGGCCACACTTTATCTGGCAACCAAACCCAGAGCCATGAACCCTGCAGTAACCACCCCAGGGAGCAGAGCCACAGCCCCTTCAGCAATGATCCTAGAAGTGTCTATGTGGGGCAGTGGGACCCAGTGTTTTTTCATTTTTGCCCCCCCTTCCATACCAATGAGAGAAAGCCCTTCCCAGGCTAGTCACATGTAAGATATTCCATTTCTAGTTAGCTGGCCTCCACCTTCCCCAAGAGAACAATATCCAAATTAGATAGATAGATAGATAGATAGATAGATAGATAGATAGATAGATAGATTGATAGATGATAGATAGATGATAGATAGATGATAGATAGATGATAGATATAAATGTATAGATATAGATGTATAGAAAATAGATACAGATATATAGATAGATATAGTTTTCATTATCTTGCCCTATATTAGAATCCCTGGAATGACTCATGGCCTAATTCTCGCCCCCAGAGGTTCTGCACCGTCTTCAGACACAGCTTTACAATGCTGCCGCCATGGCTGCTCTGCCAGGCCATTCTAACCTCCGTTCTTTATTGGTCTGCTTCCTCCAGAAATACTCCGTGTCCTCACAGGTGCTCTCCCTCTAGAATCAGTCTCTGAGAAATAAAAGTTCTGTTAGTTTAGGGTTTGGGCAAAAAGAGGAGAATAAAGTAATTTGATTGTGTTAGTTCCCATATGATATGCTAATTATTCTAAGAACTTTACTTATCGTTTTGTTTATTCAAATAGGGTCTCATGGAACCCAAGCTGGCCTTGAGTTCACTTTATAGCAGAGAATAACCTTGAACTTTTGGTCCTTTTGAATCCCAATTGCCCACCAGAACTTTACCTTTTTTCCGACTTCATTTCATATCCTTTATTTGTTGACTTTGCACTCATATTTTCTACAAAACTTTCCTTTTTGATTGATTTGTCCCAACACCCCTCTGAAGAAGCATCTTATCTTAATTTTACAGGTGAGTGAACATAGAGGCTGAGTAACTTGCCCAGAGTCTCACAACTGCAATGTGACATGGCGAGCATTCTTCTAAGCTGATGACCTGCTTTGAGAGCACTGGCTTTAATGACAGCCCTGCACTGCTTCTCAGTGCCATCTTCAAGCACCTTGTGCTTCTAGCCAGTAATTCTGAGAGTCGAGAGAATATCAGGGGTCCAGAGCCAACCCAGAAGTGAGGGAAGAGGTGGGAGAAGAATACAATTTACAATCTCCAAGGATTGTCCTCATGCCTTGCAAGGGCCTGGGAAGCCACCACCGGGTGATATCTCCCAGGTTCATTGTTTCTGCTTCACTAGACAATCCTTCCCATGGTCCTCTCACCAACCGGGGTCATTTGAATGCAAAATGTCCCCCACACCCCAGATGTTTGGGATTAAGCCTAGTCCTCAATCCCAAGCTGGTGGGGGAACCTGTTGGGCCTTTGGGTGGTGGGGCCTTGCTGAAGGAGGTATATTGCTGGGAGTGGGTTTTGGGGTATCTTGGCTGGGCTCCTTCTTGTCACATGGACTGCTTTCTTCCCTGCTGTCTTGCTTGTGCTGTTCCTCCCCTGCCATGATGAAACATCCCCTCAGAACTATAACTGAAATAAAACCTTTCCTTCCATAAGCTGCTTTGGCCGGGTATTTTGTCACAGCAATGAGAAAATAACTACTCCAACTCAGTGTGGACATGCCAATAATGCTGAGGTCACAGCTTGTGAGTTCATCATCTCCCAGTTCAAATGGCTAACCCAAACTAGTGGGAGGGAAGATGGGATTCTGCACATGTCCAAACCTTGTCCAATCCCCATGACCAAAAAGCATGGTGATGTACAAGCCTTGAGTTGGTGGCAGACTCTCAAAGAAAGGACTAGACCTCATAAGTGTCTCCTAGACTCAGTTCTTTACATATTTTATTTATTTATTTACTTGTTCATTTGAGAAAGAGAGGGTGAGAAAGAAAAGAAAGAGAGACAGAGAATGATATATATATATACATACATATATATATATATATATATATATATATATATATATATAGAGAGAGAGAGAGAGAGAGAGAGAGATTGGGCACACCAGGGCCTCTTGCCACTGCCAGCAAACTCCAGACACATGTGCCACCTTGTGCATCTGGCTTTATGTGGGTACTGGGGAATTGAACCTGGGTCATTAGGCTTTACAGAGAGGTTCCTTAACCACTGAACCATCTTTCCAGGGTGTCTCTGTTCTTTAAACATAAGCATATGTACAAAACACAGAAAGGAACCATAACCAACCCAACACCACCAACAACAAAATAATAATATGACCCCCAAAGAATGTACCAGAAAGAGCAGACAAAAGTCAACGATTTGGTTCCCACTCTGTTTCATTTCCTAAAGGGAATCATTTCCAGCCACACATTGTAGACAAGCTACTTTTAAGAGGACACTTGTCCAAAGAGCCAAGATAATAATAAGAGAGCGTTTAATATGCTTTCAATGAATGTATTGTCACAGGACAGGAAGAGTTAGTTATGTCTCAGGACACAGGATGCACTAACGGAATGCATAAACATTAATGATGGCCAACATTATGACTCCTTAAAAAATGATAGAGAAGGAGCGTGAGGCCGGAAGACTCAGGGGAAGGTAAAAGGTACTCTATTTTTCAATCAAGAAAATAAGCAGGGAGGATACTAGCACTATATACTAATTAGTTTGAAATTAGAGCAAGAAAAAAAAGATAGTTTGTAAATATTTATAACAAGATAATTATTAAAAATTAGCAAAGGTGTATTTGATTAATTAGCTCATCATTCACCCAAACACTTTTTGAGTGTGTAACATATGATATATATAGAGGTTATGAAAAAAATGCAAGCTTTAGCTTTATCCTACCCTAGTAACATTTACTTACAAAGGTGAGGCCAACACAGCCTCTGAGATTTTTTTCCAGTTAGGTAGAACATAGGGATGTTTTTAGATATCAGCAAGTCCTTTGAAATGGACTCTAATGGCTCAAGAAGACACTGGCTGGGGCTCGCTGTATGTTTTCATAACTGATGAAGTCACCTAGATAGTCTTACATGGTTTGAGCTTTTCAGAGTTCCAGGCACATTGCTTCCAGATTGTAGAGAAAGACTGCAAATTCCCACTGCCAGGATGGGACAGCGATGGAGTAAACCACTGTAATAATAGAAGACTTTCATGGAATTTGAACAAAGCTTAATAATAACACCCCTTTCCCACATGGCTTATACAAGAATGATAGACATGAAAAGAAATGATAAAAAGAAACCCCAATGCCTTCTTCATTACTGGGAAAAACTGATTTTGGTATAATGCATGTGTAGGTGGATGATCCCCAGTACTGAACCTGTTGAGACATATTAATCTAATGTGTCTCTGGCACTATTGGACCACAAGAGAGAAGAGCCCCTATTCCATGAATGACATGACTCAGAAAATAAGGGACCAGGCACTGGGTCACACATGCTCGGTATCTTCTTCAAAGATCACAAATCAGATACATGAGTGCAGTTAAGGCCAGGCGTGTTTTATTAGGGAAGGAGCTCTGGTAAGTGAGTATGAAGCATGTCTTTTTTCACAGTGTCTCCAGGCTGGGCACATGAGCTATTCAAAGAAACACAGTGATCTAGATGGCCTCGATGATAGAGATTATTTTTAGATACAACACTCAAGGCACAATCAATGGCAGAAATAATCGGTATTTCCCTAAAACTAAACGTTTTGCTCTGTAAAACAATGTCAAGAGAATGAGAATATGAGACCCATGCTGATGGGCAAAGGGCACTTCTCATAAAAGAATGTTATCCACAGTCGATCCAGAACTCGTATGACTCAAAAATGAGAAAGCAATACGATTATCAAGCCAACCAAAGATTAATACCTCAGCGAAGAATGCGTGCATGCAGATGGCAAGTAATTGTATGGAAAAGATTCAAGATATCACATGTCTTCAGAGAAGTGCAATTTAAAATAACAATGAATGCAAAATGAAGCAGCCATCTTGAAGGGTCAGTGGCTTCCTCAAGAGACTAAACACATCACAATCTTGCCAAATCAACAATGCTTATCCCGTCTGACCTATACTGATCTCACTCTCCGCTGGAGAATCTGTTTTTATCTTTCGGAAGGTAGCGAGAACCATGGACAATGTAATTCTACCAACAAGACCAGGGGTGGTGGCTGACTCCTTGGCAGGAGATGAACCACCCCTGACACATCAGCTAGGGCCCAAGTGAAACCACAGAGGAAGTGGAGAGATGAACAAGAGTGCTGCTCCCACAGTGAGCCTGACAACCAAGCTCAACACTAAAGTAGATTTAAAACTCATCCACCATGGCTCAGGGAACTTTGCAGAAGAGGGGGAGGAAAGATTGTAAGAGCCATGGTGGGAGAGTATTCAGAAGCATTGCCCCACCCCAAGTAGTGGCCGCTGCTCCCACAACACATAGCCCTCAGTCCCCATGGAGCATATCAGCGACCCCAATGAGGAGATGTGACGGGTTAGGCAGCTCCAGAGACACCCTCCCCTTAAGTGGGAGGCGTCTATCTAGAGCTAAAACCTAGGTGCTAAAACTGATTGGTTGGGTATGAACCAATCAGCTGTCTCTCTGACTCACCTGGGGAAACTTAAACTAACATTCCTAGGAAAAACCCTCTCTCTCCCACATGGCAGGCCAGCAGAAGGACCTCTGAATCTCCTGGCCTTAGAAAGGTAAGGCCTTTCCCTACCCCAGCCTAATGGCTCGGGTCTGGGGAGGCTCCAGATTTTTCCCACATGAATCTCTCCTTTTCATGATGGGAGCCCTCTGTTATTTTCTCTGCTGCTGCTTGTTTAGCTAAACAGCATAAGTTCTGTTAAACTCTCCATGTGTTCTCCCCACACTGGTGACTGGAGAATTCTGTAACTCCCCATGTTCCCTTAAATAATAAAGTCTCCCACTATACCTTAATATCTGGTTGACTATGATTTTAATTCTTTAACTTTGTAGACACGAATTTGGGTATTCCTTAAATTTTGGGGTGCATTGGAATTTTTGCTGGGCATTATCTAAATTCTAACACCCAGCTCACCCGTGCTACAGAGGGCCCACTGTGGAATGGGGGCAGGGAGGAGGGAAACAGAGGTACCCACACATGACCTGTCATTTCTAAATATTAATAATAATAGCCACAACAACAACATAAGCTGAGTGTGGTAGCACAGGTCTTTAATCCAAGCACTCAGAAGGCTGTTAGGAGGATTACTACTAAGTTCCAGGCCAATGTGGGCTAGAGAGAGCCCCTGCTGCAAAAAGAAAAAAACAAAATAGTACAAAGATATGAAAGACCACATGTGAAAGTAAAAGTTAAATTAATTAATTTTTAAAAGAAAAGGAAACATACTTTGCCATGTTATGGTTTTCCTTCTGAATGTCCCCCTGTCATGGTTTGATACAGGTGTCCCCCACAAACAATTGAATGTGTTCTGATAGATCAATCCACAGCTGATGGAAGTTTGGGTTTTACAACCTCGATGAAGCTGTGTTGTTGGGGACAGGCTTATGGGGATTATAAGCCAGCTTCCCCTTGCCAGTATTTGGCACACCTTCCTGCCGCTATTTCCAGTGCTGTGGCAGAGGTGATGTCCAGCCTTCTGCTCATGCCATCGTTTTCCCTGCCAGGATGGAGTCTCCCCTCAAGTCCATAAGCCAAATAAACCCATTCCTCCACAAGCCGCTTTTGTTTGGGTTCTTTCTGCACAGCAACTAAGAAGCTGACCGCAACAGTTTTGGTATCAGGAGTGGGGTCATCTGTTGCTGCTAGAACCCTGATCTTGTGGCTTTGGTCTTCTGGAAGTGATCTACAGGAGGAATGTGGAAGGACTTGAAATCTCGGCCTAAGAGATGCCTCGCAGAGTTGTGAGTACAGCTTCATGGATCATTCTGGTCAGAGTTGAAAGACCTGAATGTAATGAGAACTATGGACTGTGAGGTTTGTCTTAAGAGGGGGAGAAAGAACTTGGTCAGGACTGTGCCAAAAGCAGTTTGCGTGAGAGGCTTGCTGCGTTCTGCCTGCCTGTGTCCTGGAAATCTGTGCAGGGTTGTTTTATGTAAAGATGGACTGCGGTGAGCAGATGGAGATGGCACAGAAAGAAGATCTTTGGGTCGAAACTGCTGCCCGTTCACCTGCAATTGTTTGAGAGATGAAAACCATTGAGATTGGGCCAGCTGCTCTGCATTGGAACAACAGGAAGAATGCTGACTCTTTGAAGTAAGGGGCCTGAATGCTTTGATCCCCCCTGGATTAACAAATGGGTATCCCACCTGGTTCTGTGGAATGGAGATTGGTTAGAAAGAGAGGGTCATTGGATTTGCAACACAGTTTTGTTTTTGAAAAATGGCCATCGGCATGTGAAGCAGGTTTGCAAGGTTGCCTGCATGGAGCCCGATGGAGCCATGAGGATGAACTGTGGGTTGCAATGGAGACCCAATGAATTCCAGGACTATGGATGGGTGCCAAGGTGAGCTGCCAGCACTGGATGATGTTTTCCCGGACTGTGAGTCGCCGAGCTGGAGGGGCAGAATTGAATCTCCAAGAGACTTGTGTTATTGGTTAGAATCATTGAACTTGGAGTTAGAGATTCATGGTGCCCTGTTTGTTTAAAATCTTGTATTGGTCAATCTGTTTTTGCTGTGCCTCATGTTTTGCATTGTGACTGTTCTGTGCCATTACATTACGGGTTTATTTTTGGTATTATGGCTCAGTTGAAAGCTGTAGGGACTTAAGAGTTGAGCTGAATGCATTGTATTTACATCATGTATGATTATTAGTTTGTGGGGGCCAGGGGCGGACTGTCATGTTTGATACCGGTGTCCCCCACAAACAATTGAATGTGTTCTGATAGATCAATCCTCAGCTGATGGCAGTTTGGGTTTTACAACCTCCATGAAGCTGTGTTGTTGGCGGCGGGCTTATGGGGATTATAAGCCAGCTTCCCCTTGCCAGTATTTGGCACACCTTCCTGCCACTATTTCCAGTGCTGTGGCAGAGGTGATGTCCAGCCCTCTGCTCATGCCATAGTTTTCCCTGCCAGGATGGAGTCTCCCCTCAAGTCCATAAGCCAAATAAACCCATTCCTCCACAAGCTGCTTTTGTTTGGGTTCTTTCTGCTCAGCAACTAAGAAGCTGACTGCAACATCCCCATAGGCTCATGTTTTGAGTGCTTAGTCCCTGGCTTGTGGCACTTTCGTGAAGACTGTAGAGCCTGTAGGAGGTAGGCCTGCCTGGTAGAAGTGGTTCAGAGTTATGTCCGCCATGGTTCTGACCTGTGCTCTGTGCCTCCTGGTATGACGCTGTATGAAGGAGCTACTGCCTCACACTCTGGCTGCCCCAGACAGAACCATTCTGCTGTGTCTTCCCCGAAGTGGTGGACTGAACTCCTTGAACCAGGATATCTTCCTCCATGAAGTAATTCTGTCAGATTCTGCACCAGAGGAATCAAAGAGTAGCTAATACCTACACACTGCAGAGATCATACTTTTTGGATCTGCTCCAAAGGAGTTGAAAATTTCTGTGCATATAAAAACCTGCACATGGATGCTTATAGCAGCTTTACACTTCCTTGCCCAAACTCAGAAGCAACCAAGAGATCAACCAACAAACAAACATGGATTGTTAAGAAATGATCTATCCATCAGGACCATTTCGGAAGAGGTGGCAGAAAGAATGTAAGAGCCAAAGGAAGGGGAAGAGTGCTTACAGTACTGTCTTCCAGACGCAAAGTGACCTTGATATTCATGACCTCAGAGTGGCTGATTCTACCTACACAAGACCTTCATAATGGGAGAATATAATAACATCAAAATAGAAGAGAGACTGGTTGGAAAGAACAAGGGACTCTGTGGAGGAGGGATTGGGGAGAGAAAAGGGAGTGTGGTGGGAGGGATTGTGGCTACCATATATTGTTTATATTTATGGAAGTTGTCAAAAAGAGGTTTGTCTCAATTGACCAATAATAATCTCACTCTCCGCTGGAGACTCTGCTTGTATCTTTCAGAAGGCAAAGAGAAGCGGGGATAAAGGAACTCCACCAAGGGGACCAGATGTGACAGGGGACACCCAAGCAGGAGACGATCCATATGGAACCCAAACACAACCTCTAAGGAATTGGAATGATGAGCAAAACATCTATTCCTACAGCAAGGCAGATAACCTACGGAAGGACAATGGAGAGAGGCACCAAGGGTGCCCAAAAATTGTCCAAAATACAAATTTAGAGACTTTTACAAACCTTACAACTATGGAAAATTTGAATTCCCCCACTATGACTCAGGGAAATTCGCGGAAGAGGGGGTGGAAAGAATGTAAGAGTCATGGGGGAGAGACTAACTAATGCATAAAAGGGAATGCCATCATGGATTCAATGGCTTTAACTAATAACCTATGATACTGAGCAAATTGTTGTGCTAATATATATAATTTTAAGCCAATAAAAACATTTAAAAATGAAACAAAGAGGATAAAAAGGAAATAAGCTATCAAGATACTGAAAAGTCCCATGGAATTAAATGCATCATACTCAGGAAAAGAAGCCAATCTGAAAAGCCCATGCTTGAGTCCAGCTCTATGGCATTCTGGAATCCATAGAATAGCAAATACATAGTGGCTGAGCTTGGAGGAGTTAAATAGTAGGCAAAGCCTAAAACAGTCTGTGTGATACTAAAACACAGATTCCTTGCTCTACGTTTGCTCAAACCCAGAGAGTGTACACCCCCAAGCCTGAACCCTAATGTAATGTCAACTATGGACTCCGGGTGACTGTGAAGTGTCCATTGTAGATCCACCCATTGTAACAAATGTACCATTTTGTTGGGGGACATTGATAACAGGACGATTATTCATATGTCACCATAGGAGATATATGGGAAGCTCTGTATTCTCAAATTTACTGTGAACTTAAACCTCCTCGCGAGTTAAAAAAAAAAAATCTTAAATCAGAATGAGTCTACCGTGAAAGTTAACGATGAAATTTCAGTTCAGGGGAAAAAGAAATGATAAGATTATTGTTAACTTAATCAAGAGTGTGTAGTCATGGATAGTTCCCTGGCTCCGGAGTGAAGGCTTTCTAGGGAGAGAGAAGTCTGGAATGTCTAACACTGTGTTTGCCAGATTCTCAACATTTACATAACTCTTCATGAACACTTATATGCTAATCAGGTCATTATTACCCATGCTGATAACTAGCTTGACATATATGTCCAGGTTTCATACCAATTAGCCTAATTCATTGTCTTTTATTCCTTTTAAATTGAAAGATCCCAGTTGATGATTAGAGACTAGTGTGTCTTTAAATATAACACTAATTTAGAAAAGATGCATTTAAATTGTGGATTACTTCCCATGTTTCATTAAGCACATTTTTACCTTTCAACAAATATGTCAACTGAAAAGATGAATATTAGTCCATCCTTCGGTTGAATTTATCTCTGGGAAATATTTCTACATGATCCATGGCAGACTGTGAATTCGGTTTCTTGAACTTATCAATAATAGAGCATCAGTTTCTTTCTCTGACAATGGAAGAAAACAATCAGCCCTCATGACTAGACAATCTCTCCTCATTTTTGTCTCAATGAACTGTCAGGATTTTGTCGTGAACATTAGAAATTATAGTGCTTTCGTGCTGAAATGATAGACTCAGTTTATTCAAGATTCTAGCTACAATTTTTAAATGGTATCACATTACTCTAAGTAATTGAGTAACAGAGTCACAAAGAAATGTTTCCTTTTTATTCATAACTTCCCAGGGAGAGGACTTTTTTTTTAGACTGCTGTGTGTCAGATGAAATAAGCAGTGTTTTGTAGTCACGAACCATTTTTCACACGTTGCCTTGAAAAGATGTGCAGGTCTTAGCTGCACTTTTATCACAGCAAAAATTCTCAGTTTTTCTCAGTTGGGTTGAGATTGTGAGATTGTGAGGCAATCTGTTGGCTAAGGATTATTCTCTGAATAAAACATTCCCTCCCCCCCAAAAAAAACCTGTGTGCACTGTTGTTGTGTGTCCAAGTACATACATTTTGCATATACCATTCCCTTTAAAAATTATCTTAAGTTTAAAAAAAGGCTTTACTTGTGCTACATGCTTTCTTTTGACAATAACACATGGCTGTATGGAAGAGACCAGCAAGTCAAGAAATGCTCATCTGTGCAATAGTGTCACTAAACCGAGGAGGGTAATCAATGGCTTACTGATTGGCTAAAAGATCTGTTTAGTGACAAGGAGCCCTAAAATAGAACTGAGATCCATGGCAAAATCCTATGAGGACCAAGGTCTCGGGCTCCTAGGGGAAATTCCCATTACCAGAGAGCTGCACAGAGGCTACACCCATTAGGAGCTAGCCAAAATAGCGGTGTTGTCTCATTTAACCTATATTGATCTCACTCTCCGATGGAGATTCTGTTTGTAATTTTCAGAAGGCAGTGAGAAAGCCAGGAACAACTCAATTCCACCAACAAGACATTGGAATGATGGCTCACATCCTGGCAAGAGACAAACCACACCTAGCCTTCACACAGGACCCAAAGGAAACCTAAGAGAAAGTGAGGAGACAAACAGGAGACCAATCACCACAGCAAATCTGATAACCCATGAAAGGTCATTGGAGACAGACACCAACCATACCCAACACAACCCAGGGCAAAGGTCCAGAGATACTTAAGATCTCAACAACAAAGCAGACTCAAAACTCACCCATCATGACTCAGGGAACTGAGCAGAAAAGGGGGCAGATAGAATGTAAGAGCCATGGTGGGGGAGAATATCCAAAGACATTGTCCCCCTCAGAAACAACACACAAGGGGGAAGAAAAAAAAGAGAGAGAATGAAAAACTGGCTCCCTCTGGTGCAGTTCGTACCCCCTAATCTATGGACAGATCCAGTATGCACACTGAAGAAGGACCCCAGTGGGTAGGGGACAGAGAGGAGGGAAACGGGGACACCTTCATAAGATTTGCTCATACAATGTATAAACTTATTCATAATAAAGATATTTTTTAAAAAGACTTAGCTGAAACCTTCCCCATCATATCTACAGTGCACATATGATAAAGAAGGTGAATCCGAGTCCGTGTAGTGGCGCATGCCTGTAAGCCAGCACTTGAGAGGCTGAGGCAGGAGGATCACCGTGAGTTTGAGGCCAGCCTGGGCTACACAGTGAGTTCTAGGTCAGCTTGGGCTAGAGTGAGACCGTATCTCAAAAATAACAAAAATGAATTCATACTCTACAGACTAGTAGTTTGACTGCAAAGTACATGATAAGAAATTTACACTTGGTGATTTCACTGCCCTTTTTTAAAAATCACTGATAGTATATAATATCCAAAAGTGGTCTTTGACTATTTGATTGTTTTTAGCTTCCTGACTGGCTTGACACCCTGCTTCACGGCAGTGTGACTTACGCACATGGTGCATAATGCCTCTCTAGGCTTGGGCTGTTCTCCCGTATGGACATAAAATACATATAATGTACTAGAAATCGTTATTTGTCTCAAGGACTAGAGGATTGGAGTTCCAAAGAAATCACTATTTTATTTGAAATTGGTGCATTTCTATAGTTTTGTCAATACTTCCAAAATTTCTAGACTGACAGTTCGCGAGGCAGCAGAAGCAAACGGATAGCAAGGTTAATCAAATGTGTTTTCAGACATTTGTCATTCTCTTCTTGATACTTTTTACTTTTTTGGCTGAAGATTTGCTTTTTGCTCTCTATTGTCTGAAGTACTTTCACAATTTATAGTATTTACTCTGCTCATTCCTTTTATGTTTCAAAGAGTTACTTTGAGCCGGTGGTACACTCGGGATCATAAAACATGATTACATCATTAAAAATAAAGGTTTAATAACTGAAAATGATCACATCAATTATGACAAGAATGTAAAATATGCATACACTTTCAATATTGTAATGGCTTTTGTTTATGGAGACAGGGTCTCACTCTATCCCAGACTGACCCAACTCACTCTATAGCCCAAGCTGGCTTCAAATGCATGGTGATCCTTCTGTCTCAGCCTCCTGAGTTCTGGGATGATAGACATGAGCTAGCACACCCACATTTTCTATTTTTGCTTCTTTTGTAATGGTTTTAAGAAATAGTAGATTTCTATTTAAAGAGGTAAATAATTCTAATTATTTTAGAATATATAAACAAAATGTTTCCTCATTTTTATTTCTGACTTCACAAATTGACACGCAGGGCACTTACTGACTACTTGGGGTAGGAAGTGTATTCTCAGTTCACAGCTGGAATGAAGAACAGGACAACAGGGAGGGTAGGACATAGAATGGGGTGTACTCTAACAGGAGGGGGCCAAGCTCACTTCATAGGAAGACTTGTGTCAGGGTTGAAGGAACGACAGACTCAAAAGTCACGACTCTCAGAATCTGAGAGCGAGATTTAGTTCTAAATCCCACCTCTGGGAAGGTTGTTGAATCTTGTATGAACCTAGATCGTCTCAGGACCCTGAGAGATGTCAAAGCTGGCAGTGATCCAGATTCCTGAACCCAGATGCAGGGGACAAAGAAGAGCCAGGAACCTGCCATCCAAATCTCAGGTAAACTCACAGGAGGGATGCTTAGCGCAATGACTGGGAAAGAGTTAATGCTGAAGGACCAAAGCCAGACTCTGGAGGAACCTGGGAGACGAGGGCTACTCCATCAAATTAATGGAGCACATTCTGCAGGGTCCAGGGGAAGTGTGTGCATTTGGGTTCTATTGTGGGGCTATGGCAATGAAATGGTTCAGTGGATAAAGTGCACGCCATGCAAACATGAGGACTCCCCACACCCATGTAAAGCTGGATATTGCTTGTCTGTTTTCCCAGCATGCCTAGTGAGAGGGGAAGCAGAGAAAGGAGAATCAGAGGCTCAGGCCAAGCTAGCCTGGTGTACACAGTGACGAACAATGACAGACCCTGTCTCAGCAAGATGGAAGGTGAGGACAGACACTAGTAGCTGTCCTCTGACTTCCACATATGCTCTGTAGCGTGCACGCATGCGTGCGCACACACACACAAATAATTTAAAAAATTCAATTACATAAATGCAAGTAGCCTAATGGACAGAATTCTTATAAGAAATAAGAGAGGATATTTGTAGGCTCATGAACTAATTGTCACAATCTAGCATCTGGAGTGTTAATAATGAAACTGCAGGCTACATTAATAATCAGGTCCCAGCACAGATATGGAATGAGGTAATGGTGATAATAATAATTCATTTTGCAGTCTAGTATTAGCAAAATGTTTCATCCTATGTTTTTTTTCTCTCATTGCACCTTTACACATTTTAGTCTCAACTGAGGAAGCTCTTGTTTTTAACTTCTTAAAAGGTGATAGCACTTTAAAACTTGTCTTCATGGGGACTGGGGAGATGGCTCAGTGGGTAAAGTGCTTACCACATGTATTAGTCAGGGTTCTCTAGAAGAAACAGAGTTGATAGAACAGATTGTAGTAAAAGGGGAATTTATTGGGGTAGCTTACGACAGTCCAACAATAGCAGTCTGCAGGCCCACAAGTGGAATCAGTAGCTGTTCAGTCCACGTGGCTGGAGGCCTCAGCAGTCCCAATCCAGCCCAGAAGGCCTGATGGCTCCCTGGGGAGCAGCTGCTCTTCAAGTCCACCATGTGAGGCCAAGGAAACTGGGTTCTGATGTCCAGGAAGGGTGGGAGAGCAGGATGCAAGTTCAAGTCATGAACAAGCACCAGCAGCCAGGGGAAGGAAGAGAAGTTCCCTTCCCCCCAAGCTTCCTTGTATCTAGTCCCCTTCTGGAAGGCCCACCCACTTGGGGGAAGGGCAACTCTGGAGGAGGGACCTCCTCCTTTTGTCAATCCTTTCTGCAGGCAAGATCAGAGACCCACTCAAGATTACTGTAGATTATTAAACAGGTCAAGTTGACAATAAACTTAACCATCACACCACACAAGCAAGAGGGACTGAGGTTGGATCCTCAGCACCCACATAAAAGTGTAGTGTGGCTGCACATAGCTGTAATCCCAGGGCTGGGGAGGTAGAGTCAGGAGGATCTCTGGGGTTTACTGGCCAACTAGTCTAACTCAATCAGTGATCTCGGGTTCAGTGTGACACCCTGTCTAAAAAATAAGGTGACAAGCATCTGAAGAAAGCACCCATTGTTGGCCTCTGGCATCCACGTGCATGTATCTGTGCTCACGTGCGCGCGCACACACACACACACACACACATATGAACACTGACACAGGCCACACACATACACCATCAATCTCAAGTGTCATCCTCTTTTTTTTTTTTAAAGATTTTTTCTTTTTTTAAAAATATTTTTATTTATTCATTTTTCAAGCAGAGAGATACAGAAAGAGAGAGAGAGAGAGTGGAGAGAGAGAGAGAGAGAGAGAGAGAGAGAGAGAGAGAGAGAGAGAGAGAGAGAGAGAGAGAGCACCAGGGCCACCACCTTGTGGGTCTGGCATATGTGAGTACTGGGGAATTGAACCCGGGGCCTTAGGCACTGGAGGCAAGTGCCTTAACCGCTGAGCCATCTCTCCAGCCCTGTCATCCTCTTTTTAAAAAGAGACAGGGTCTGTCCCCACCTCCCCAGCACTGGGATTCTAAGACATTTTTATGCGAGTTCTGGA
The DNA here is from genome assembly GCA_004024765.1 of Zapus hudsonius. Lineage (NCBI taxonomy): Eukaryota > Metazoa > Chordata > Mammalia > Rodentia > Dipodidae > Zapus > Zapus hudsonius. The sequence continues at coordinate 34,049 of PVHP010001953.1, read as the reverse complement.
GATTGAACTCAAATCCTTACCAACTAAGCCATCTCCTTCCTTCCTTTTGACCTTTTTAATGATAGTGTTGTCTTCTGATGATTTAAATTGTGCTTCTCCCTAAATTATTCTATTGAATTCCTAACCCCTGCTTCTCAGAATAGGATTACATGGAAACAGAGTCATGGTAGATGTAATTAGGTGAGCTTAGATGGGTCATCCTTCAGTGACGGATGTCCTGACAGAAAGCAGGAAAGTGGGCGCAGAAGCAAGCACACAGGGAGAATGCCATGTGAAGAAGTCGGAGGCAGAGAGAGGGTTGATGTGTAGACTAACCCAACATGTCTAAAACCACCAACAAACCACCAGCCACTAACAGAGAGGCATGGAACAGAGTCTTCCTCATGGTCCTCAGAAGGAGAGGCTCTGCAGACCTCAGATGTACAGCCTCCAGACTGTGAGATGGTGCCTTTCTAGAGGTGAGCACTCAGCTTAGGGTCCTTTGTAAGGGTAGCTGGTAGCCAGACAAACCAATACCTGTCCCTAGACATTAGTGCTCAGTTATGCTAATTGTTAAATTCAACTCAGGTTTATGCCCTCCTTTGTGAATTCACACACACACACACAGATGACAGATAATAGCTACATAGATTTTTAAAAAGGAAGGGAAAGAAAAACAGAGTTGTTTTATTCCCAGCAGGAATTCTGAGGTTATATCCAGGTCACCCAATATTATATAAGATAGCTCTGAAAGTAGGGAGTCCGAATCCTAATTTGCAGTGAGCAATCTATCTACCCGTACGGAGACTGAGGATGTATCAGCCGGCCAACACATCTCCACATCGCCATTCCAGTTGAAGAAATCTACTTGGGGAAATGCATTAAGAGGGGAAGATTGATAGGTACACATAAATTGAGTTTGGATAGGGGATATTTTTAACAAGAACTGGAAACAGGATGAGTCATTTGTGCCCATTCCAATTATATAACTACCATGAGATCCTAGTGAGTCAAGGTTCGCACCCCTAAATGCATATATATCTATCTATCTATCTATCTATCTATCTATCTATCTATCTATCTATATATATATATATATATATATCTTAGATGGACTGACAGAATTAACTTACTCTTCATTTTATGAATTTTTATTTATAACTGACCGTGGCAGTTGGGTATATTTATGGCATAAAATTTAATGTTTTGATACATGTTTATAGTATAGAATGATTAAATCAGGCTAATTAACAAATCCATATCCTCACATGCTTATCATTTTATGATGAAAATATCTATAATCTACTATTAGCAATGTGGAGACATACAACATGTTATTGAAGGAGAAATAGGAGAAAGCTAGTTGCCTTTAGCAGTTTAGTTAGGAACTGAAGCCCACAGAGAAGACCAAAGCTTGTCCTGGTAGGAATAGAACTCGTGGCTGATCCAGTTTCATCCACAATGGCTGCAGCGCCTGCTGCTGGAGCCACAGTCTAGCACACTACCCAGGTGGCCTTGGGGTCAGCCCCTGAATCCACAAGCCAATCAAGTCTTCCCCTTCCATTCCCAAGTCTGATGACAAAAACCATTTTAATTGACTATGACAGCTTGTCCATGCTGATCTCTGCCTCCTTTGGCCCGTGACCTGGCCTGAACACACAGATAAGTCTGGCTTTCTCCTACCCAGCCTGGGTCGTTTGCTGCTTGCCTTCTCTCTCTGTTGTGCTTGGGGATCGCTTCTCACTTTGATTGCGTGTATGATTTCTCTCTCTTCTCTGAGTTTACCACGTGTGCACTTCCTCTAAACTCTGGGCCTGGTATGTATGTGTGCACCTTCTCTAAACTTGGGGTACCATGAGTGCACTAACTCTCTTGACTCTACTACTCATTTCTTGTCTGAATTTTCCAGTCTCTGCTTTGGTCATTTCTCTCGGCTATTCTTCCTCAAGCCATCACCGCTTCATCTCTGCTTTCTTTCACGTGGAGGCTCAGGGCAGATCTACTTCTGCTTTGTCTCCCACACCAGTGTGTGTTTCTTCTACATTTTTTGCATGGGCTCTGAGATCCCATCTTCCACATGCGTGTGAAATGGCTCCAGCTTTTCCCCTAGATGCTTTGCTCCCACACACGTGTGTTTTCTTCTAAATCTCTTTTGAAAAATATTTTATTTATTCATTTTCAAGCAGAGAGATAGAGAGAGAGAAAGAGAGAGAGAGAGAGAGAGAGAGAGAGAGAGAGAGAGAGAGAGAGAACGCACCAGGGCCACCACCTTGTGGGTCTGGCTTATGTGGGTCCTGGGGAAGGGAATTGAACCTGGGGCCTTAGGCACTGGAAGCAAGTGCCTTAACCACTGAGCAATCTCTCTAGCCCTTCTTCTAAATCTTTTTGCACCAGCATCTAAGTCTGTCTTCTACATGCATGTGAGACTGTTCTAGCCTTTTTCCTAGATCCCAATTTCCCTTAAATGAACCTCACAAATTATTGTTTCTACCTGGAATGAGGGGGAATGAACAGGTCATTGATCACAAAAGTGCAGAGAGATCTGTCCACACATACACAGACACCTGAGTTTTGGCCAAGGCTCCGAGTCAGTTGAAAAGAGCAAGGATAGTCATTTTAACAAATGGTTCAGGAAGAACTGAATGTAATTTTGGAGGCAAAAAAGCAAGATATATATATATATATATATATATATATATATATATATATATATATATATATATAGGATATAAAAATATAAAGCGGTCCTTCAAAGTAATAATAAAAACACAAACATCCATACACTTGAAAAGACACTTAAGAAAAGATCAGTGTATTAGCAATATGCAAATGTTAGTCCTGGGGAATTTAAGTGAAAATCACAAGATTTTCATGCCCCCCCCCCAGAATGACCGAAGTGCAAAGGACAGGAGACCAGAGGTGACTTATGGAAATATAAAATGCTACCACGGTATGGAGCATGGTTGGGCAGCTTCTTCTCAAGCTAAGTGCATTTCTGTTCTTTCATCAAGGTTTCCACTCGAAGGACTTTATAATATGTGCACAAAACACTGGCTGGGGAGATGGTTCAGCAGTTAAAGGTGCTTCCTTGCAAAGCCTGCTGGCCTGGGTTCAGTTCCCAAGGCACCTTGTATAAGCTGAACATAAAAAGTGGTGCAGGCATCTGGTGTCTGTTTGAAGCAGCAAGGAGCCCTGGCATGCACCCTTCCCTCCCCCCATAGACACATGTAAATAAACACATTTTATCAATCAACAAAGGATAAGCCAGTGAGACAGAAACCAACGAATCTCGACACAAAAATCCCTAAGCTCACTACATTAAAGCAGCCTTAATACTCACCCACCACGACTCAGGGAACTGAGCGGAAGAGGGAGCTAAAATATTGTGAGAGCCGTGGTGGGGAGACTATCCAGAGGCATGGCCCCCCTCAGTAACAACACACTTGGGTCAGGAGAACCGGGCTGAATACTAGGCTATCCATGGTCCCCTACCACAAAGACTGATCCAGACGGCCCAAGGAGGATATCCAGCTGACTGGGGATGGGGAAGAGGGGCAATGAGGAATTGGGGATAACAACTCATTGTTGGCCCACTAGACAATGTAACTCATTATGGACAATAAAAAAAAAAGCTGTGAAAGTTAGTTAGGGATTCTGGGGAAAATAAAGGTTTTAATGGGATAAGACAGTGGTGGCGCATGCCTTTAATCCCAGCACTGGGGAGGCAGAGGTAGGATGATTGCCTAGAGTTCAAGGCCACCCTGAGACTACAGAGTGAATTTCAGGTCAGCCTGGGCTAGAGTGAGACCCTACCTTTGAAGAACCAAAAAAAAAAAAAAGTAATTAAAGGGTATAAGATCAAAATGCATTATGTAAATGTATGAAAATGGGCAAAAAGAATAAGAATAAACTGATATGATATAAAAAACACATTTTAGAAATTTAACAAAAATCCTTGCACAGATATTTTCTCTCATAGCAGGAAAGATTTGCTGTGCATGGAAGTGGTGTAAGATTAGTGTCTCAAGTGAACAGTCAAGTACAAACATAAAAGAAAAATCCAAACAAAACATTAGTCAGCAGCCACAGGAGGCCTAGAAAGACAGTTCATAAGAGAGACTACATGGACACATTGTCAGCTTTTATTTTTAAAGCAGAAGTTTATTCAAGTCCACTAATATAGTGTCTTGCACACAAAAAAATGGACAGAGTCCTCAACATCCAGCCAATCAACTATTCTCAGAATTGCTTCATTCAGAATTGCTTCATGAGATAAAGGATTCTTTGCCTTCCCCATAGCAAAATATTTCTGCTGCCCATTTTCTGAAAGTGATGCCTTTGATTACATCACCTTCATAAGAACAATCCCTTTGAGATCCCCAAATCTCAGGAGAGCAAGAAGAGATATTAGCATAGACCCTTCTCCAAATGCAGTGCCTCCCAATGGAGGTGTAGTGTAAGAGATACATGAAATGGTCGCTCCTCAGAGGCATACTCATGCATCCAGGAGGAGGACCTGAGCTGGGTGGTCCTGGCTGCGGAGTGTGACCAGCCAGGACTGCATGGCCTCCAGGTCGTCGTCCTCCTCTTCATAGTCTGAGGCAGCCATCGCTCCTAGAGGCTCAGGCTCAGGAAGGGTGTCAGTCATTTTACTGGATGCTTTGCCCAAGGCACTGCTGTCATTTCAAGCAAAATTGTGTCAATTTCCATCTCTGCTGCTTCTTCCATTTCTTCCTCATCTTCCATGCTTTCAAATGTGTCCTCTAAGATCTCCTCAAGGTCCCAGCCTTCATCATGTCTTTGGACCGGCCCCGCATGGTGGCTTGGATTTCTGGGATCTTCATCAGACCCTGCATGGCCTTCATCACTTCCCTGCTCTTCTGCAGGGAACCAGCCATGCACAGGACTGCAAGTTGGTTCTTCATCCCTGTGATCATAGAGTTCACATGTGCTCTGAAAGCCTAGAGCTTGCTCACAGCCTTCCTCGACCTGATCATCTCCTTGGCCAGAGTCACCCAGACATCCTTCTGGCCCTTCTTGGCTGCATCTTTCACAGATCACTTTCTCTTCTTCTCTTCGGAGATCTCTTATTTGCCTGTCGACAACTCTCATTCCTTTTCTTATCTTCAACAACCATTCATTGACTAAAGCTTTTTACATCACCAGGGAAATGCAAAATAAAAGCAAGGATGATAGGCCATTTCACACCGATTTGGTTTCAAACACCAGCCCAATGACACAAATGTCTGAGAGACCAGTGTAAAGTGGGTACTATTGTTCATTGCTGGTGGGGGTGTAAGTTACTCTAATTACCTTGACAAGCCAGGAAGGTGTGTTTAGGGAGAAGGTGTACATTCTTTTCGACCCAGCCATTTTTCAGGGCGTATGTCTTCACCGCCCCCCATCCCATGATGAATAAAGAGAAAGTTAAGTATGGCATGGTGTTTGCTCATGGTTTAGAAAGCATGCAGGTCTACCCACATTTTTTAAAAAAAGATTCCTAATATGACTAATTTTAGCTTTCTATCTGTTTTGTGTAACTGATCATGCCTGAGTTTGTTTAATATATTAGTAGTTTAAAAATAACTTTAACTTAACTGGGTTGACTCCTAGGCTACTCACAACCCCCTACCCCATGGACTGATCCAGACTGCCCACGGAGGAGGAAATCCAATTGACCGGGGACAGGGAAATAGGGGAATTGGAGACATCAACACATTATTCCCTTATTAAGTGTATCTAATTATGGATAAAAAAAATTTAAAAAACATTTAAAAACTTTAACTTGATTAGTCTTATTAAAAAATTTTCATTTATTTTGACTTTCACCCTTATTATTTCTTCCATTCTGTTCTTTTGGAGTTTATTCTGCTTTCTTTCATCTTCTTTTAATATTATTTATTTATTGGCAAGCAGAAAGAGATAGAGGGAAGAGAGATAGACAGAGAAAATGGGCGCACCAAGGCCTCTAGTCACTGTAAACAAACTCCTGAGGCATGTACCACTTTGTGTATTAAGTTTTATGTTGGTACTGGGGAATTGAACCCAGGTCGTTAGCTTTTCAGGCAAGCACCCTAACCGCTGAGCCATCTCTCCAGCCCTCTTTCATGTTCTTGAATGCAGCCTCTCCGTACATTATTTCCAGAGCACCTGGAAATTTCCATTTTGTTTTGGCTGGGAGGAGAGACCTGTGACTTTCTTCAGCATGTTTTCAGCATTTATTTCTCTAAGGTGATTTGATCTCAGGGTTCCAATCTTCTTAAGATGATTTTTTATCAGTTTCTTAAATTAACATTAAAAAGTAATGGATGTCATTATGGCATTTTCATGAACACTATCAACAAAAAGTTTAAAAAAATAGGATATGCATATGATAGAAAACAGTCTATATTTGTCAAGGTCTGGTTTGTTTCACTTAACAATGATTTCTAATTCCATCCATCCAGATAACATGATTCCATTTTTCTTTATGGCTAAGTAAAACTCCAGTGCAAATATGCACTACATTTTAATGTGTTCATCTATTAATGGACATCTCAGATAATTCCATTTATTTGTGATGCAAGAAAACTTTACCAACTACACTTCAGGCACAGGGTTAATATCTAGACTATATAAAGTACTGCAAAAAAAAAATTAAACACCAAAACTCTCACAAATCTTCCAGTCTTTTAATTAAAGGGTTAATGAACCGAATAAGTAATTCTCAAAAGGAGAAATACAAATGCCAATAAGTATTTTTAAAACTATTCAAAATCGTTAGCCATCAGGGGAATGCTAATTAAACCTACTTTGAGATTCCATCTCAGCTCCAGAAAGAATGACCAACATCAAGAAAACAAATGACAATAAATACTGGTGAGGATGTGGAGTTAGGGGAATCGGTATTCACTGTTGGTGGAAGTGTGAACTGGTGCAGCCAGTATAGAAATCAGCTCGGAGGTTCCTCAAAAAGCTAAAAATAGAATTAGCATATGACCCAGCTATACCACTTTTTTTCCAGCCTCAAAAATAAATTTTTTGATTATCCATAATTAGATACACTTAATAAGGCAATAATGTGTTGATGTCTCCAATTCCCCTATTTCCCTCTTCCCTGTCCCCGGTCAGCTGGATATCCTCCTCCATGGGCAGTCTGGATCAGTCCATGGGGTAGGGGGTTGTGAATAGCCTAGGAGTCAACCTGGTTCCACCCCCATTTGCATGTTGTTACTGAGGGGGGGCCATGTCTCTGGATATTCTCCCCCACCATGTCTCTTACAATCTTTCCGCCCCCTCTTCCACTCAGTTCCCTGAGTCATGGTGGGCGAGAGTTAAAGCTGCTTTGTAGTTGAGGCCTTAGGGGCCTCCGTGCTTCTGCTTGAGGCTGTGTTTAAAATCGTTGGTGTCTGTTTCGCTGGTTCATCCTGGGTCAGCTATACCACTTTTGGGGTATACCCAAAGGATCCTTACCCATTGCTGTTTAGTGCTGGACTATGTTAGATGTTTGAACTCTCAACTTGGATTTCTCATCATATGAGAAGTATATTTAATTTTTAGGAATAAGATTTTATGATATCATGAATAATTTTATTCACGCCTCCTCTTCCGGCCACTAAGTTATGTGGATGGACAGCAAGCTTCTTGCTCTCTGAGGCTGGATCCTCCATGTTCCTTCTAGCTAGTGAGTCCCATCAGGCACTGGAGGCTTCCGACCATGAGGCACCATCTCCACAGAGATGTGGTGGAAGATGACTATTATGGTCTACCTCTAACCACCCCCAAAGCCTGTGCTATCTTATATTTCTTCAAAGCTTGTCCATGTCATCTCACTTGAGAGTAAGAAGCTATGATTCAATGGTCTTCAAGCTCTAAATTCCAGCTTTCTGGTAAACAGCCAAAGAACAGCTTCCCGAGGTATGCAGAGACATGGGAGACTTGCCCAAGTCTCTCTTCTCCATGCTTGGGACAGACCCCATCTTTGAGACCCTTGGGTAGCTGTCACACCTGCTCAATTCTTTACTCCTTCCACCCAGGAGTCAGACCAGACCTGGTGTCTTGTGGGGAGGTTCTGATGATGAATTACGGTTCCTTGATCTCAGCCACCACGGGGCTCAGAAGTTGTCAAAGCTTGAGCTCAATGTTTACAACCTGCTGAGAAAAAGTTTGAGACTCAGCATAGCAGAAAGAACAGTGAAGCTTGCAGGTTGAGGCACAGCTGTAACTCTAACCCTGGGGGAGAATGCTGTTAGCTTGTTCACACTCTAGCACTTTCCAAAGAAGATACTGAGAGAGTTACAAGGATCACACACACACACACACACACACACACACACACACACACACACACACACCACAAAATTATGACAGTTGCTCAGGCTGTTGGAGACAAACAATTGCTGCAGACTTTCTTTTCAAGAGATGGCCCCACAGTCTTCCTCCCTCCCTCTCATTTTTTTCTGCAATATGAATTTAATTTGCTCTCAATAGGAGATGGGGCTTATTTCCTTGCTTCTGTAAGCGTTTTCAAAGGATTCCATAACAAACTAGGGTTCTCACAAACTGGAAGATCTAAAATAGCAGAATATAACGGTGTATACTCAGGCTGGAAAGATGGTTATGTGGTTAAGGCTCCTGCCTGCAAAGCCTAGCAACCCTAGTTCAATTCCCCAGTACCCATTTAAAGCCAGTACCCATGTAAAAGTACATGTATCTGGTGTTTGTTTGCAGCCGAGTAGAGGCCCTGGTGTGCCCATTTGAAATCTCTGTCTCTCTTCCCCCTATCTCTTTATGCTTACAAATAAATATTTTTTTAAAGAAAGAAGTATATACCCTTCCAGCTCTGGGGCCCAGAAGTCTGAAACCAAACTATGGGCAGGGTTGGTTCCTTCTGAGAGCTCTGAATGAGGGTCTCTTTCAGGCTTCTCTTTCAGCTCCTGGAACATTCCCTGCAGCAGTCCATTGACTTATGGCCGCATTACTGTTCTCTGCTTCCTTCACTACATGGCTTTTCTTCCTGTATCTCTCTGATCTGTGAACCTCCTTTATAAGAATACCAGCTGTTGTATTTAGGGCCTACCTCATTCCACTATGCCTTTTTATTAATTGACAGAAGATACCAAGACCCTATAAAATCAGGGCATACGTGGAAATTCTAGGTTGGTGGGAATTTTGGAAGACAATATTCATCTCCCTTCAACTATTTTCACTCTGGACAGGCTCTGCGATCATTTCAAATGTCTTAGAAAGAATTTTGTACTAAATTCAAGCTAGCTTCTGTTTTCTTTTTCCTTTGGGGAATGTTTAGTCTTGGACTATCTTGTGGACTCCAGTCATGATACTGGGAGAAGGCTGTGCTACACAGAGAGGCCACATGTAGAGTGGAGGGGTTGAGGTGCTACCTCAGTTAAGCAAGCACTTCGCTAACTGCCAGCATCAACCTCCTGTCGTATGAGGGAACTACTCTGGACATTGGTGTGTGTGGAGCCTTTCGATGACTGTAGCTACAGTTAATATTTGGATGCAACCAGTGACAGACACTTTTGTCTCTTAAGTGCAGTTCATCCCATTCTTGGGAGTACTTTTTTTTCAACTTTGTAGTATGGATGGTGTGGTGGTGGGTGTCTGCATGCATGTGTGCATGCATGTGTGTGTATGTGTGCATGTATGTGTGTGCTTGCCTGTGTGTGGTAAGCATGGTGCTGACCAATTTCCCTATGTGCATCTGCTGGGACCAGAGGAGAATGTCATGGCTCCTTCTCCACCTTCCTTAAGACAGTCTCTTACTGATTCCAAAGTTCGACATTTTTCACGAGCCCCAGCAATTCTCCAGCCTCTGCTCCTCCCCACAGGACTGGAATTCCAGCTGTGCATGGCTATGCCCAGATGTGAACATGGGTGCTGGGGAATTCAACTTGAGCAGTTTCTGGTCCTTATACTTATTTTAATCACTAAGAACGATTCTCCAGCCACTAACTCTTCCCTTTGCTCAGATGTCTTTTCCCCTCAAGCATCTTCCTGGGAGGCTCCTTGTCCTACAGGTCTGAAAGCAAATGTCACTTTCTCAAAGTAGCCTCCCTACTCACTCTATCATGCAACCTCTCCTATTTTTTTCTGATGCTATTTATTGATCCCTGATAGTTCTTTGCTTCTGTCTGTTTACTTTGTTTTTATTCTTGTTATCTTTTTCTTCCTCGTAGCGTTTATGCTTTGTTTGTGCAGGACAGACCATGTCCAGCTAGCTCACTGCTTTATTTTCATCTCCTTGATAGTGTCTGACACATACTTGACTCTCACAAGACAAATAAGTGAATAAATGAGAACGTGTGTTTTAAAGTTCAAAGGGAGTCGAGTAGATAGGAGTGAAAATCTCTGCTGCCCCATTTATTGGGTCCTCATGAAAATTATTTAAAGTCTCTGAGGTCAGTTTTGTCATGATACCACTGGGGGAGTGTGCAGTGAGGCAAAGACACTCATCCTTGGGTCAGAAAGTAAGAGAGTGAGTGCTTGGGCTTGAATCAGATCTGGTCCCCAGTCTTCTGTTCTGAATGATTGATCTCCAGTGGGTGGTGCCTTCTATTTGGGAGGCTGTGAACCTGTAGCAGGTAAGACCAGCAGGGAAGTTGGCCATAGGGACAGCCTTTTTTTTTATTGTCCATAATGAGTTACATTATTTAATGGGCAAACAATGAGTTGTTATCCCCAGTTCCCCAGTGCCCCTTTCCCCATCCCCACTCAACTGGATATCCTCCTCCGTGGATGGTCTGGATTAGTCCTTGGGGTAGAGGACCATGGATAGCTTAGGAGTCAGCCCGGTTCCACCGGCCCTAGTATGTTGTTACTGAGGGGGGCTATGCCTCTGGACATTCTCCCCCACCAAGGCTCTCACAATCTTTCCTCCATAGGGGCAGCCTTTGAAGGCCATACCCACCTCTGGTTCTTTCCTAGCTCTTTGCTTCCTGGTCTGCTATGTTGTGAACAGCCTCCACCACATGCTTCTGCTGTCATGAATTGAGTGGATCTGCTGTGTTCTCTCCACCACGATGGAGTGTAACTTCTGATGGCATGAGTCACCTTTCCTCCTTTCAGTTGTTTTTGACAGGTGCTGCCACAGTGACATAAAAAAGATCTGATACCATGAGGAGAACCCCAGGGTCCCACAAGGGACCTCCAAGTGCAGGGTTTAAATTACCTAAAGACATCACTCATTTTTATTTAAATTATTTAAGAACATCATTTTAAAATTTGCATAATATCATTCCAGCCCTCCTTAACTTCCCTCCTCTGAACCTCCCTCTTCCTTCCACTAGTCTCTCTTCTATGCTGATATTTTTTTTCCTTCCCTCCTGATCACCCATGGCAACATGTCGATGGGTCCTATATTATGCATGTCTTGTGTAGGTAACAACTGATGCTATCAGATTGTAAATGTAAAGACCATTCTGTGTCTGGAAGAAGTGTTCCAAAGCACTCCTCATCCTTTGGCTCCTGTATTCCTTCAGCCACCTCTTCTGCTATGGTCCTTGCGCCTTGGAGAATGTGATAGAGATGTCTCCTTTAGTGCTGAACACTCAATGTTCACTTAGTCTCAGCACTGATGAATTTTCAGTCTCCACATCAGTCAACACCATTTGAAAAGAGAAACTTCTTTAACCAAAAGTGAGAGCAGCACTAATATATGGGATAAACATAAATATTTAGAGGTCAATTTGGTGGGCATCATATATTCATTTAGCCAAACAATAATAATTCATTCCCTCCTAGGGCTTATGACCTTCCTACCCACAGGATTTTTGACTAGATTTTTCATGTGAGGCATGAATTCTCTTGCATGCAGTGGGCCTCAAATCCAATCAGAGAGCAGTTGGTTACCCCCCACGACAGACATGCCACTATTGCACTAGTGAGCAAATCACACTCTGCTCCTAAAAGTTCCATTACCTTCTAAGAGCTTCACTCAGGGGACCAAATCTTTACCAGATGGAACTTTGAGAGGATATACAAGATCCAAACTGTAGCACAGGGCAATAAAGGCAATGGATTTTATGTAGGACTGTCATAAGAATCAAATAACTTCATTAAAAATGAGGCATATAGTAAGTGTGACGTAAATGCCAGGCAATATTGTTGCAATATCTGCACTCATTGATATCCTGTGAGATGCCCTTGTTCCTGTCTTGTCTTAGCCAATGCTGTTTCACTGTTTCATCTTCCCTAGCTCCTAATGACATGCGTTGTTACATCTACTTTTCACTGTTACATCTGACCTGCTCTTTGATACAAAGATCATGAGCATTCTGGCTGGACAAGAGTGCACACTTATCTGCATAATTATAACACAGAGCCATCTTTTTATTTATTTAATAAGTAGAAACTTTGCATGTAGAATTCATGTGTTGGTACCACCGTTTCCCTCTTCCCTGCCCCCATTCCACTGAGGGCTCTCCTCAGTGGGATTGCTGGAATGCTCCATAGAATGGAAGGCTTTAAGTAGTGCAAGCATCAGACAGTTTGTGGGGAGAGGGGCAATGCATCTAGATATTTCGCCCACCACCATGGATCTTACAATCTTTCTGCCACCCTCTTCTGCAAAGTTCCATGAGCCATGGTGGGTGAGTTTTAAGTCTGCTTTAGTGTTGAGCTCTTAGCAGCCTCTGGATTTCTGCTTTGGAACATTTGATTATCCTTGGCATCTGTCTCTATCACCCTGGTACAGGATGTTGGGGTTTGTTGTGGAAGCTCCACTCTTGCTCATCTCACCACTTCCTCTGTGGTTTCACCTGGGCCCTAGATGATGTGTTAGGGGTGGTTCATCTCCTGCCGGGGAATCAGCTATCACTTCAGGTCTTGTTGGTAGAGTTGGGTTGTCCATAGTTCTTGCTACCTTCTGAAAATAAAAAATAGATTTTCCAACAGAAAGTGAGATCAGCATAGGATAAATGGGACAAGTATTGTTAATTTGGTGAAATTATAATGGGTATAGCCTCTGTGTAGGACCATGGTTAGTGGAAGTTTCCCCTTAGAATCCAGATTCTTGGTCTCAATAGGAATTTGGCTTTGATCTCAGTTCCAGCTAAAGGTTTCTTGCTCCTGAGTGTACCACTTAGCCAATCAGAGAGCCCTTGATTATCTGCCTAGGTTGAATGCCACTATTGCACAGGTGTGTACATCTTGTCATGCTGGTTGCTGCCATATATTAGTGTCCCCTGCTTTCTCCCAACATTGTTGGCTAGTCTGCCCTGGCAACTCATGTAGCACATTCTAGCACTACACTGGCTAACCATCTGGGAACTGGCTTCCTTCCATATTCCAATCAGCTCACTTGATGTTGTATGATGGTAGCCTGACACACAGCCATTTCTACTCTGAGGTCTTTGCTATGGGAAAGATGAACCTGGAAAAACTCCTGTGATTTCACTTCTGCTCCTCAAACTTTCATGACTTGATTGTGATCATTGTCCCTTAAGCCATTATTAGGGAATGAATTGTATCCCCACAAATATCTTCACTATCTGTACCTCAAAATGGGACTGTATTTGAAGATTAGATCATTAAAGAAATAATTAAGTTACAATGAAGTCATTAGACTCTAATCTCCTTTGAGGACGAGCTCTGGGGATTGGGTTGTACTTGTTAGGAAAGTGCTCCTACCACCAAGATAAGGTTCTAAACCCCTTTCATACTCCTCATAAGAAGAGAACATTAGGAAACAAACACACACAAGAAAGACCATGTGAAAGCAGCCATCGACAAGCCAAGAAGAAAGTCATCAGTAGAAAGCAATCCCATTGACATGTTAATCTTAGACTTTTAGTTTCCTAAATTATGAATATGTAAGTATTTTCTATTTATTTATTTAAGTCATCCAGTTGGTGGTACATTGTTCTGGTGGTCATAGCCAACTAATACACTAGCTCTCAAAATATCTAGCTATTAGGTCCTTTTCTTAGGAATGTCACTAACACCCAGGCTTGGGGAACATTATTCTCTAACCTCAACCTGGAGACTCTTCTGTTCTTCCCAACCACTGTCCAGGGAAATGTGACCATCCATTTTCTAAGGGCTGAGGTCTCCTGTTGTCTAGTGGTGTCAGAATGGGTGGGATAGATAGATATCACAGAAAGATTTATTAGTATGAGTACTAGATATGGGATGGAAAGTCCAACAATACAGAATTCCTGGAGAGCAGCTTGTCTTTAGTCCAAGTTGGAAGGTGGAAGTCAGTGAAGGATGGCAAAAGTAAGGTAGATGCACCCATGGTCAAATAGCAAGGGCACCAGGCAAAGGCACAGCTTCTCCTAGAATCTATATAGGTTGCTTTCAAAAGGGCTGCTCACCAAAAGAGAAGGTCTTCCCTCTTCAGTTAATCTTTTCTGAAAAAATGCCCTCACACATCTGTTCAAGAAGCATGTGCTGAGCTGGAGCGATGGCTCAGCAGTTAAGGCACTTGCCTCCAGTGCCTAAGGCCCCAGGTTCAATTCCCCAGTACCCACATAAGCCAGACTCTCTCTCTCTTTCTCTCTCTCTCTCTGCTTGAAAATGTCTCTTATTTGATTCTTAATCCAATCAAGTAGATATTAGAAAATAACCATCACAAGTAGACATTTGAGACCCAAAAGAAGGGTGAGGAGAAGCTAAGTAAAAAGGAACAGGAGGGCTGGAGAGATGGCTCAGCAGTTAAGGCACTTGCCTTCAAAGTCTAATGACCTGGGTTCAATTCTTCAGTACCCAAGTAAAGCCAGATTCACAAAGTGCTGACTGCATCTGAGGTTTGTTTGCAGTAGCTAGAGGCTCTGGTGCACATTCTCTATCTCTCTCTCCCTCTGTCTGTCTCTCTCTGCCTCTCCTTCCAAATAAATAAAATATTTTAAAAGGGGAATAGGATAGAGCCCAGAGGTGAGGACAGAAGACAGAAGAAAACCTGAAACCTGTCACAGATGGAGGTTTTTAGCATGAATTTTCCATGCAGTAAATGCTCTGCAAGTGGGAGCTAATGTCATTTCATCTTCACTATCACCACCACCACCACCACCACCACCACCATCACCACCACCAACCATTACCACCACCATCACCATCAACACTACCATCATCACTACCATCTTCACCACCACCATCATCACCACCATCACCATCATTATCATCATCATCACCACCAACATCATCACCATCACAATCATCACCATATGACCACCATCACCACCACCACCATCACCACTACCATCATCACCAAGACCATCACCACCTCCATCACCACCATCACCATCACCACCACCACCATTACCATCACCACCATCACCACCACCACCATCACCATTATCACCACCATCATCAGCACCACCACCACCTTCATCACCACCATCACCACCATCATCACCACCATCACCACCAACCATCACCACCACCATGACCATAACCACCACCATCACCATCATCACTACCATCATCACCACCATCACCATCACCACCATCAACATCATTATTACCACCATCACAACCATCACCACCATCACCACCATCACCACCAACATCATCACCATCACAATCATCACCATATCACCACCATCACCACCACCATCACCACTACCATCATCACCATCACCATCACCACCTCCATCACCACCATCACCATCACCACCACCACCACCACCATCACTGTCATCACCACCGTCACCACCACCACCACTACCACCATTATCATCATCATCACCACCACCACATTGGTTGGTAACAACCTGCTTAGCTTCTTACACTGGAAAGTTACCCTTTCTGACCCTCCATTCTATTGTCTGTTTTCCTAGAGCATCAAATTTCTCCTTACTCCCTTGTAAGCTCCTACATCCAGACCTGCCTTGGAAAGCAAGCTTCTGAACAGGTATAGCAACCCTTAGAAAAATGAGCATTTGAATGGACTCTAATAGCTCAGCATGCAAAGCACATTCCACCTTCTGAACTCTGCAGAGATTTCCAAGGCCCACGAGTCCCCATGCCAAGCTGATGAATAGTACACACAAACACCACACTAGGCATGCACACAGCTTCCTTGCTCCCTGCTCCAGGAGACGTGGGTTATATCTGCTATGAAGTCACTTGCTCATTTTTCTCCATCATTTTGAAGCACGAATGCCAAGTTTAAAAGACTTATGAGTCTATAAGTCAAGCGCCTTGCAACATGGTTGCCTTCCCTCCCTCATTTTTCACTCGGCCTCTCCAACAGCTCCATTTGTCTGCAGCTTCCATGCCAATGCTTTCTTCCCTCCTTTGTTGCTTTGCAGGTCTGTCAGCTAGACTCCAGCGAGGCCATCTCTTAGGGTCACAGACCAACATCTGAAGAGAGGAGCCAAAGAACCAGGTGTGGTGATACACACCTTTAATCCCAGCCCTGGCAAGGCAGCAAGACAGAGGTAGGAAGATTGCCATAAGTTCGAGACCACCCTGAGACTTCATGGTGAATTCTAGGTCAGCCTGGGCTAGAGTGAGACCCTACCTTGAAAAACAGAGAGAGAGAGAGAGAGAGAGAGAGAGAGAGAGAGAGAGAGAGAGAGAGAGAGAAAGAGAGAGAGAGCCAGTCAATGTTCCCCAACACCAGAGAGAAGAATCAACTTATCACCCATTTATTCTCTGCCAGATTCCCAGCCCTGTGGTGATTTGACCTCTGTCATTTCTTCTGTTATGGATTCTCTCTCCCATCACATCAGCATGCTGGAGTTCATCCTTGCCCCTAATCCCCAGAGGATAACCATGGACATGTCACTTCTGAGAAGCATTGAACGTCAGTGGGTGTGCTACACTTTGATACCGTTATTGTTCTTGGAACAGAGGCATCTGCTGGGTGAAGAAAAAGCGATGGGCCGGTGCTTTTCTAAGTCATTTAAATGCCACTGGCATTTTGACAAATTGGCACCGTTCTTCGGTCTCAGCAACTGGGAGCAAGCTGTTTTGCAGGCTGAGAGAAACAGCTGTAAAACTCTGGTAAAAAATCTGTTCTGTTGTGTTCAAAACATTTAGGTAAGAGGGTGATTGGGAAATGGAAAGGGCCAGGTCTAGGAAACCAAGCAATCTAGGATGATTTCCTAACTCCTTATTTATTGGCTGTGAGTGGTGAGTAAATGAGTTACCAATTTCTTCATTTGAAAAAAATGGGGACAGAGGAACAGCCCGGTCCTCTGTGATAATGACTAAGGTGTAAGGATAGAGCTCAAGGTTGGCTCATCATAAAGTCCCTGGTGGAGAGGTCAGCAGAGTAGGAGTGAGTGACGGCTACTGCAGCCGTGGTAGCCACAGCTGACGTGTGTTGTTCAGGGTAGGAGTAGTTGTAGTTAGTGAGTTGTGTGGGTCCTAGGAGTTGACCACAAAGCAAAGTTGTGAGGGTGCTGGACGGGAACTGGGAGACATGGTCTATACAGGTGGAGGAGTTGATGAGAAGAGTGGGCATTTTAAGAATCCAGAGATGCAGAATCCAGTCTTGGTTGTTTCGCAGCAGCAGATGAATCATTGTGGGATTATAAAAAATTGGAAGATTTTAGGGTTCTCTCCAAATCTTCATTTAAATGCTCCTCTCTTTCTTCCAGCACATAATTCGAACAGCAGATGTTTCTTCCTTGTTCTCTGTGATTTAAATGACAATAAAATAATAGCAATCTACGCTAGCCTATGTTCAGCACGTTCTGTGCATTAAATACATTCCAATTTTATACATATCGCTTCGTTAAATTCTTACAAGGATCCTATGAAATATGTCTTAATTTTTTTTTCCTGTAGTTAAGTCTTGAGACACAATCAATGACAACCTTGAGGATCTCACTCAAGGTCAAAGAGCAGTTGTAGAGTTATAGTTAGAGCTCAGGAAACCCTGACCCCAAAGCTGTGTCTATAAACTCCTAGACTATGCTATACTCTAACCACACTGCTTGGAAAGCTGTGAGAACCAAAATGGAGTCATTTGTGTATAGTCCTAACCAAAAATGAAGATAAGATAAAACTAGGAAGGGGTCTCATGCTTCTATGCCTGATAATAAGAGCTGTCACAAAAAAAATGCCTTGTACAAAGATCACCACAACCTTACATGGAAAATACTTCTATAATACACCTGCCTGTTAAATCTTGGATTGTTGTGTCCCAGGATTATTGTGTAAGCAGAGCGTATGTAATCCCTCGTCAGGTACGCTGGGCATGCTGGTTCCCATTGCCATGGCACTTTGAATACACTTCATCTTTGGGGAATCTCTATCTGTTAAGTTGCCACTGCTGTAATAAAATTGTCATAACTGAGAGGAGAGGGCATGGCGCTTGTAGGTGAGAGATTTAAGTTTCCATGTACTATCTGATGTCATAGTCTCGCAATAGTGGTTAGCACAGCTGAAAGGCTGAGACATAAGATGTTTGAATAATTCTGTTTATTCAACCTGTAAACAATCAACCACAAATGACTGGAATTTATTTAAAATACACAGTTCTTAAATTATGGCTTGTTTTCAAGGGGTAGGAAACAGTCTAGCTGTTTTTAAGACATCATTAATTGGGGGCTTGGGGAGATAGTTCAGGAGTTAAAGGCACTTCTTTATGAAGCCTATAGACCTGGGTTCAATTCCCCAGCACCTCTGTAAAACTAGATGCACAAAGTGATACATGGGTCTGGAGTGAGTTTGCAGCAGCAAGAGTCCCTGGCAAATCCATATACTTTCTCTCCAAATAAATAAACAAATAAACAAAATAAATCAATATTTTTTAAAAAAGAGACACTTTGAGGCATAGTAAAAAATGGCTAGAGATGAGATGATGGGGCAGGATGCTACAAAGGGTAGTTCCCAGATTGAAGACTGAGATACAGACAATGAGGAGATAGAGGGCTCCTTGCTGGGGGGTCATTTCCTGTTCCCAAAGCACATATACTCCTATAATGACTCAACTTACCCATTTCTTTCAGTGTCCTGTGAAATCTTTGAGATCTTGTGACAATCGTGTTTTCAGGACCCCTCAGGTCATTCTAGGCACTGACCTCTGAGCATATCTGGGAAGGGGCTTGCTCTCTTTGGTTGAAGACGCGCCCTTGCTATTCTAAAAAGAGGAACACACACATATTTTCTTCAGGGAAATTTTAGGTCTTTAAGTCCTCAGTTACACTCTATTAGGGTCTTTTTAATCAGGAGGGCAAGGGCTGGATTTGGTCTCTCTGAGAAGCTCATAAAGGCAACATTTCCCTACTGCCCTTGAATGTAAGAGCTGGTATGGAAACGCAGTTATTTTAAGACCCATGAGAATATCATTCCAGCATTCTCTGGATTCTATTAAACTATCAGACTTAACTGCTCATTTAACCATAACATTTTGGTATAGTAATTTTTTTCTCTCATTGCTTTCAGAGTTCCCTGCTTCTTTTTAATATGAAAAGACTTTATCATGATATGTCAAGATATGGGTGCATTTTCAGTTACTCTCCTCAAACTCAATCTATATTTCAAGCCATATTTTCTTCATCAAAAAATTCTCAGTCATTCTCTCTTTAAATCTTTTATCTGCTCTAGCCTCTCTATTCTACTGGAATCTTTGCATTCTTTTATTGTTTTTTTAATATTTAAAATATCTTAAATTATTTATTTAAAATATCTATTTATTTATTTACATACAGAGAGGGACAGAGGAGAAAGAGAGAGACAGACAGAGAGAGAGAAAGAGAGAGAGAAAGAAAGAAAGAGATAATGGGTGTGCCACAGATGCTAGCTACTGCAAACGAACTCCAGATGTCCAGATGCATGTGGCACTTTCTGCATCTGGCTCTATGTGGGGAATCAAACCCAGGTCATCAGGCTTTGTAGACAAGCACCTCAACCACTGAACCATCTCTCCAGGCCTGCATTTCTTTTTTCTACCCATTCTATCAGCTGTATCTTTGCTTCTCATTTTCAGATATCTCATAATTTTGGTTTTGTGTGGCATCCTCCAATGCCTTGCTTACCTTCCCATTTCCTGATTCTCTTTCCAGCTTTTTCTAGTCTTCCACTTAAAGTGACCATGCTGCACTTAACTTCCATGATATTTTACTCTCAAAGTAATTTTCCTTTTCAAATATGCATATTATGCATATTATTTGACTTTTGTTTTATCCTTTTGCCTCTTTAATTATTTTACATGGTATTTTATGCATTTTTCAAAAACGTCCTTTTTATCTAGCTTATGAAGTACCAATTCTCTTCTTTACTTCCTGATGAATTTCCTCCATGGCAGTTCACCTTATAATTACTTTATAATTTCAGTGAAATCTCATGTTCAGATGATAGTGTTTCTATGAGAGCCCTGGGAGGGTCCTTGTATCCCTTTTTGAGTTTGTAGCTGTTACGATCCCTGTGGCTATGCTAATTACAAAACAGAGTGTACCTCTCTTTCCTATATGGAGTTTTCTGGTTTATGGCAATCATGTGAATTCATATCACTCATCATTCAGACTTGGTGTTTCTATTTCTTAGGGTGACTTTATCTTCTCACAGTTAGTCAGGAAGTTCCCTGAGCTGAAAAATCATCTTTTAATCTATTTTATCTTCTTTTCACAGATGGAGCAGCACTCTGAGGTTTCCAGCCTTATGTTCAAGAATCTTTCAAACTCATTACTTACACCCTACCTCAAGGCCAAGTCTCCTGCCCTTGTGTGATTGCGAAAACTCCAGTCTCTGCCTTGGAAGACCTCAGACACCCCAGACAGCCTGTGCGGCTCTATCTCTTCATGGCTCTTGCCTCAATGCCACATTTTGCTTTGAGCACTTAGGTATTTATTTGCCAGTCCTTTTGAGCACAACATAAAGGCCAAGGACAAAGGTGATGTTACAGAGATATTGTATATATTTAAGAGATTATGTACTACATTTCTTTCCGAAATTCATAAATATTTGTGGCAGCAAGGAAGCCTCGTAATGTGTTTCAGTTCTCTTTACTGGAAAAAAAAAAACCCACTCAACCAGAAGCAGCTGATGGGAGGGAAGGGTTTACTTTGACTTATAGACTTGAGAATGAGCTAGCTAGCACCGGAAAAGGGGGTTTGGGCTATAACACCCCAAGGCCCACTCCAAAGTGACACATCTCCTCCAGCAAGGCTCCACCTTCCCGACTGCCCTCAGCTGGGGACTGAGTATGAGGTCAAAACACAACCCCATGAGGCTATGGGGGATATTTCATATTCAAACCACCACAGTTTCTTTCTGAAATTCATGGGTATTTATGGCACCAAGAAGCCCCTTCCAGACTGTCATATGATATCATGGTTGTACAACCATCAGAGAGTCAATGTCAAACTCATAGCCACCTTCATAGTGTCACCTTGATTTGGAAGCCTTAGTGAAGTTTTTACTCCCACGTAATGTTTGCCTAACAACATGGCAGTGATCTTGAGGGGGTGCCCTCATTGTTTCAGTTATAGTAGTTTAATTTGAGTTGTAACTATGCTACATCTATCTTCATCACTGGTACCTCTGGTTGTAATTGGGAGGTGCTAGTAACTACAATGACTAGTATGATTAATCTCTTACCTGTGTGTCAGACACTGTTCTAATTAACTTCCTGTGCATAATTCTATCTTACCTCTACAACAAGGATCTGAGGGACGGAGAGGTTACATAATTTGCTGATGGTCATCCAAGCTACAGCCAGGATTCCAATGAGGCATCCTTACATTTGAACCCATTCCTATTGTAATGAGCACTTCTAGGTGGATTGGTTTAAAGAATAGGAATGTGCTGAGGTTATTACCACCAGCCACATCTTTGGAGAAGAACTCATTTGAAAGAGATCCTTGCTAACTGTGAACAAGTGGAGAATGGTAGGCAAGAGAATCTGGAGGTGGGAATCCCATTATGGAAGCCACACAAAAATGCACCCAGCCCAAGGGTTTACACTTCCAGCTCCAGCTGTTGGGAATTGCAATTTTCTTCCACGCATAGCCTGGAGCACACTCTTTATGGAATTGTTCATTGTAGCAAGTTTTTTTTTGAATCCAGCTTTATTGCCTAAAAGTGTCCATTCGTGAAAGATGCAAACTGAAGAACAATTCAAAATGTCTTTGACCCTGTAAGTAAGGCCCTCTGTGGAGTGAGAAGAGCACACTTCTTGATGTCAGACAGGTTGAGTCTAGTCTGACTAAACATCACTGCTTGCCACGCCTCACTCTCCAGACTTGTAACAAAACCAATGGAGAAAACAAGTAACAGGACTGTTTTCACAACTCTTTTTGATAATGGAACTGGGGAAGGGGCTGCACATAGGGACCACATTGTCAACCCTTCATGGAAGGAAGAAGGGATGCCCCACATCTGAAGCTATTTTTTCCTATAGCCCCATTGTGGAGACTGGAGCTTGTCTTGGGGACAGGAGCTCTCTGAGCAGACAGGAGCCTCTGCAAGGCAGTGGTTTAGCAGGGAAGAACTCTGCCTATGGAGACAGTCGCTCAGGGTTAGATATTACGCTGCTTGCTGCTGTGTAACTTTGGATAAGTTACCAAGCTCGCTGTGCCGCAACGTCCTCATCATTCAGATGAAAAGTAAATGCTGGTCCCGTCGTAAAGATTACATGAGTTAATATTTGCACTGTGACTGGCATTTAACAGGAATTGTATAAGAATTTTTTAAAAATATTTTATTTATTCATTTTCAAGCAGAGAGAGAGAGAGGGAGAGAGAAGGAGAGAGAGAGAGAGAGAGAGAGAGAGAGAGAGAGAGAGAGAGAATGTACCAGGACCACCACCCCGTGGGTCTGAACCCGGGGCCCTAGGCACTAGAGGCAAGTGCCTTAACCGCTGAGTTATCTCTCCAGCCCAAGAAGAATTTTTTTTAATAGTGTAAAGAAAATGGTAAGTTTTCAGATAGAGGTTAAAGAAAATGTCAAGTTTCAGATACATTTTGCTTTGGGCCACCTGCTCAAATTTTCTATTTGATAATTTAATAACTACAAGGTGATCATCATAGGTAGGTGATCTTTTTTCAAAATATTTTATTTATTAATTTTCAAGCAGAGAGAGAGAGAGAGAGAGAGAGAGAGAGAGAGAGAGAGAGAGAGA
>PVHP010001953.1:0-10953 GCA_004024765.1 Zapus hudsonius | reverse complement strand
GAAATGCCAAGTGAGGAATACAGTGACAGGGCTGGGGATAAAGTCTATGAAAGGTTCCTGTTGTCTGGAGAGATGAAGAAGCTCTCACATGATGGAGTGAGGGACATGTGACAGGAGGAACTTCCTGGGAAGGGACAGTGCTCACATGTACGTCTGACATCCAGTCACAGTGTAATGTCCTCATTCAATCCTCAAATTATTGAGATTACAGGTGTGAGTCACTATGCCTGGCTAGCATGCATTATTTGTGGTCACTTGCATTCCTTCCTGCTGATAAAATCCAGGGATTTGCAATGGATTAATGACGCCGATGCCTGAAGAAGCCATTGAAGTCACTGACTGGTTTCCAAATAACTACGAGCAGGGCAGGATAAGGAGATATGTATGTAATGTGGTTGCTGCCTGATCTCTGGCGTTATTTCTGGCAGCTCTGTGGTCTGTATGTGCACGTAAAGCAGAGCTCATTGCTGGGAGCTTGAAACAACATGGAGACATGACCCAGGCTGGGAAATGGGGTAGGGAATGCTCTCATTTGTGTATACAGAATCCCAGAAGAAGTCCCAAAGAGCATCACCTCATAGAAAATGAATGCAAATCTATTCTTCAAGGAGAGTCATGCCCTAACAGAAAAAAGGCAACTGAGCACCATGAGGCAAGACTTCAAAAGAGCTGATGATTGCAGGTGCCATCCAGCGGGCAGAGACGCAGTGCTCAGAGGAAGCTACGCACTATTGTCCAGAGGATATGCCTATGGCCCACCTTTTCATGTACTGGATTTTCTTTTAAGGTTTATTTTTCTTTTCTGATTTGCTCCCTACTGTTTATCATTGCCAGTGATAGATACGATGTATTTACAATTTTGTATGCCAGTTTTTTTCATTTTTGCATCATTTCCTATAGGTATACATTGTGTAATAGAGTTCTAGTTTGTTTTTATATTGTTTTTGAAAATTTGACCCTAAGAAAATTCACCATTCCACAATTGACTGTGTGTAAGCATTGTGCATCGATGTAAAGGTGTCAAAACTTCCTCAATATATGAAGGTATCATTTATGGACACCTGCATTTATGAAAGATACAATTAGGTGAGGTGTCAGCATTGGGGAAACTGAGGCACAGAGAGCTTTGGGAAAATGCTTTTGTTTTCGACGGTTCTCATCACTAGACATGGCGTGTCCATCACAGTATTTCTGCCGACTGTTCCCATAAAGCAGGTGCACACCATTACCCACAGAGTGATAGGTGTTTATACATTTTGATGGTGGCATTTTTTTCTTTAGAGTATTATTCTTCTGTTCATAACTGTTAAACTGTCACTAGCATGTGTTTATGCAGTAGACTGTGTGTGTCAGCATTGCCTGTTTAATTGAACAACATGCTCTATAAAGTCTTCTGTTACATTTTTATGTCTCTCAAATCTCCTTTAAAGTGTAAATAAATGTCTTTATATTTAAAAAGTTTTCTCCAGAATTATGTTTTCAAGATTTTGAACTTTTGAAGTTTTAGACTTTATGAGTGATACTTTAGGGATTTTAACATTCAGGATTATGGCATTTGAGATTGGCTATTTCTGGTTTATGGCCCAAACCTGCCTCCATTCTGCTAGATTTTTAGAGTCAGGGAGCGTTTTAGCATTGGTGAGTAACATGGGTGCTGACTTATGGGTGGCTGTGTGTCTGTGAGTTGTTTGGTGACTGGGTCACTAACTAACCTTTTAAAGCTTCAGGGCCAGGGGATTTACATCACTAAGAAGAAGATTCTACTACCACAGTCCAAAAAACCATGTGAGTGGGTGATATATGCAGAACTCGGGACATTTTTGGATAGATAGAACAACTACGGCTTCTTGAATTCAAACTGAGTCACAGACAGGAATCTGGCCACTCTAGGGCTGAAGGAAATGAAACAAACTCAGCTACGAGTGCCACCCCTTCTCTAGCACAATGTGGGGTGCAGAAGTGTGTTGACCCCAGGGCAGATGTAGGCTGGGCACCACCCTGCAGGAGGGCATCAGCCTCTGCTTAATCACTGTGAGTTGGCACTTGAATGATGACAATTGCAGGCCCATGACAGTGGTCTGGCCCTACCCAAGCCAGCATATTATGATGACTTCTCATGAATGGAAGTAAAACATCTTGGGGCAGCAGAACGCTTGGCAAATGCACAGCCCAGGCCCCCAAATTCAATGGAGCCATACTGGGCATATGTTCCTTTTGGGCTTGTTTTGCTTGTGTGTGTGTGTGTGTGTGTGTGTGTGTGTGTGTGTGTGTGTAAAATATGGCATGTGTGTATTGTGGTATGGTGTGTGTGTATGTTTGTGGTATATGCACATGTGTGCACCCTTGTTGCACCCCATGCACTTGCCTGAAGTGGCTGGAGTGGAACATTGGGTGTCCCTCTCCATCACTCTTCCACCCATTCTTGTTCGAGCCAGATGTCATGTTTCATGAGTTCTGGCAATTTCTGGGTCTTCCCTATGGGACTAAGGTTGTAGATGCACGCAGCCACACCCAGCTGTTTCTGTGGATATCTGAACCCAGGCAGCCTCCAGTCCCTTCAGGCCCTCATGCTAGTGCAGGAAGCACACTTAATGGCTGAGCCATCTCCCCAGCCCTTTGCTTGATTTTGGTCTATATTTTGCCTACCATCAAGTTCCTTTCTGCTCATTGCTCTGCCCTGCCCCTTTCATTTGCTCCACGTTTCACCTGAGCTTGTCAGGCAGCTGGATACTCAAATCACTATCATCACAGGTGGAACTAGAGAGAAGGGGACCCACCTGCTGTCAAGGGCCCTTGCTAACTCAGCGGCAGTGAGGCATGCTACTCACCCAACACCAGAACAAATTCTTCACACCCACAGGCCTTTGCATTGAGGCCAGGAGCAGGTAGGCAGGTGTGCAGGTAGGTCTGGAAACCTTCCCTAATGGAGACTGGGGAAAGTCCTATTGGAAAGTCCTATCTTGGCATGCAAATTCATTTCTGGGGTTACTGTAACATAAACCAGGTGGCTTGAAAGGATAGGATAGAAATGGAGGCTGGATAGATGGCCCAGTGGATAAAGGCTAACTGCCTCTTTCCAGGGCGATAGGTTATCAAGATACAAAACATACTTCCTGAGGTTCACTCCAAAGAGAAACCCACACCATTAATCATTTGTGATTGCAAAGCCTAATGGCCCTGGTTTGATTCCCCAGTAACCATGTAAAGCCAGATGCATAAAGTGGTACATGAGTCTAGAGTTCATATGTATGAAGCCCTGGTGCACCCATTGTCTCTGTCTCTCTTTCCTCTGTTTGAAAATAAATAAAATATTTTTTAAATGACAGAAAGGTATCCTATCCATAGGATTGGAGGCAAAAATTCCAAGTGGTAATGTTGGCAGGGCTCCAGATATTCCTTGGGTATCGGTGCAGTCACTCTAATCTCTGCCTATGTCTTCACAGGGTCCCCTCCTCCTCTCTCGGTATGTCTCCTCTTCTGTGTGTATCCTGAAGGGACAATTACTGTTGGGTTTAAGACTCATGCATGTAACCTAGGCTGATCTCACAGATCGTTAATGGCATTGCAAAGACCTTTTTTCCTGAGACCACCTCAGTATATCCTAAGGATTAGACTATGGACATAATCTTGTGGGGAGAGTGACATTTAAGACACTAAGATGAAAACATAAAGAGTGGGAAATAAATGCTGTCCATCCCCCAAGACATTCTTTCTCAGTAAGCAGACTTCAGGCTTGTGCTGGTGTCCTCTTCCTCAGGGCCTCCTCTTCCAGTGTTGGCACAAGGTGGTCCCAAACAGTCTGGCTGATTAGTCATTTATGCTTACCAGTGCTCTGTCCTTGTTATTTTCTCTTAGATATGGTTTTAGCAGAATGGTGGAGCAGGTTCCCTGATAACTCCTTCATTGCCACACATCCCAAGAGGAAGCTAGAAACAAAATTTTGGTGGAAATAGAGAGAAATTATGCATTTTCCTTTCAATTTATTTTATTACCATAAAAATAAAATTTATTTTATTACTCCACTCAAGGTCATATAAAACATATAAAAAATTAAGGGTTGAAGAGATGATTAGCAGTTAAAGGTGTTTATTTTCTAATGCTAATGTCTGGGTTCAATTTCCCAATACCCACATAAAGCCAGATACACAAAGTAGTGTAATGATATCTGGAGTTTGTTTGTAATGGCAAGAGAACCTGGCGCACCTATTCTCTCTCTCATTCTCTCTCTCTCACTCTCTCTCTCTTTACAAATACATTAATAAAATATTTTTTAAAAAGAAACCCTAGTAAAACACAATGGGTCACAAAACATGAGAAATTATATTTTAATACTCTAAAAAGGTATAAGAAGAAAAAGAGAAAAGAAAAACTCAAGAAGTCAGAAGAATAGGGCGGAATGGCTGAGTAACCATTGAAAATGCAGTTGTTAGGTAGTCAACAGAGACTTTAAGAAGCAAAAGGACTAAGGTGTTCTTATAATCAAGTAAACCTCATGTGGTCTTTCATGTTCACAAATGATTAGTGGTGCCGGTTTCTCTTTGGAGTGAACTTTGGGAAGTGTGTTTTGTATCTGATTAACCCATCACCCTGGAAAGAGGCAGTGCCCAACGAGTCAGTATTCAGGATGCAGAGGAAGGTGTGGAGAAAAGAATCCAAGGCGCTGCAGAAATGCAGGAAAGGGTTTAAACCTCCCACACCATGAAATGAAGAATGCACAACCCAACTTCACGTGAATCTTTCAGGGGTCAGGAGACTGAGAGCTTGGAATCTAAAGTCTAGGTTCCATTTTGTTACTCTTCCTCATTTACTTTTTTTAGGTAAATGGAAACTTCATTTGGTAAATGAACATTTGCTTGATAATTTTATCTCACAATGGTAACATTGAGAATATATATCCCTTTTATAATGTAAATCTTTTTAATACAAAATAACGAAAAATTTAAGTTCAGAATCATGTAATAATGAACCACACTCGGCGGGATGCCCCTTGTAAAAGACCACCTAGACCCAGAAGGGAAGGAGGCAGAGAGTGAGGACCTAGGCAGAGGGAGGCCAGCTATTTCCCCTGGGAGTTTGCACTATGGGTACCAACAGCACAATATTTGTAACCAGAGTTACAAATGAAACGAATGGGGAATTAGCCTTTCATTTACTTCCTCTGGATACTGAGCTGAAGTGACTGTCTGTTGGCATTGCTTAAGGAGGGCACGGAGGACAAAGGGTTAAGAGGGTGTTGAAGAATTAGTTTTAACCATTAGGAGAGAGAATGATTTAGTAGTACTTAAGTTCGAGTAGAAATTTGTAGTTGGAATCTTACAACTGTCTGTTATAATTTTAGTGATTTCTTCATGATAGGAAGGTGGTCCATCCTTCTGCCCCCACGAGTGTGTGTGTGTGTGTGTGTGTGTGTGTGTGTGTGTGTGTGTGTGTGTGTGTGTGTGAAGCTGACTCTCTGTCCCCTGGGCAAGACATCGAGGGATTACCTGCAGCTGTATATGTATGGATTCAGCTGAGAGCTCCCAGGGGATTATGGGAAGGGAAGGACTGCTGCCCACATGGGCTGAAAAAAAGAAAAAGACCCTGAGATGAGTTCATTTCTGTGATCACATCCTCCACCTGCAGGTCACACCAACCTCAGTCCCGTCTGGACAGTCTCTGACTGTGTTCTGGCCATTTTAAACATTTAATACCTGTTTCAGGCTCAGAGGAAAGAAAAAAAACAGGGTCACTGACAATTTTCATGGGTCAGAAAAGTGAAAAGCTTTATAGCTAAATGAAGAAGGAAGGAGGTCAGGTTTAAATTGTCTTTCCTTTCACCAGACCCCATCTCTTCCTCCGACTCTGTAGCTCCTTTGTGCTCCTTTCCTATGTGGACTCTCCACTTCCCTCCATTTTCTTTCTTCAGTCTTCTTCTTCTTCTTCAATGTTTTCTTTACTTCTTGAGATTTTTTTTGTCATATTTGAAACCACTGTTAAAAACCAGTCTGATAAAATGACAACCATATTGTTTCAGATCGAAACCACTGAGCTGCTAACAATATTAGTGTACTGTCTTTCCCTAGAGAGATGGTCATTTTGAGGGGATGTCTTGCTCTGGCAGTTGACACCATGGGTCCCATGCTGCCGGAGTTATGTGTGACCCCACACATCTGAAGATGGCCTTTCTTTGTCCTTTGTCATGAAGACAGGCTTGCAGCTCTCCCCAGAGCCCTCTGCAGAGAAATCCAGGGCTGCCATCACCTCTACCAGCTGTGTAATTCCAGCAGCTAATGCTTCCACAAAAATTGAGGTTATAGTGAGCTTTTATTTTGAAAGCAATTTTAAAGCTTCTTCTCTCCCCGAGATCAAGGCTATTTGAAGAGGAGGATTCTGGGGCCTTTCTGAGAAATAATGCTGGGAGCAAGGCAAACTTTGTGACAGTTGGGGAGGTTGACCTCAACTGCTTCAGACTAATTACCTGCTCCCTAGGCAGGCGGGACAATAAGTCCGGCAGGCATGGGGTCTGAGTTTCGGCTGCAGGAAAGAGAGTCTTTGGAATCAAAATCAGTAGAGGGTCATTTCTGACAATGGCTTAATGCCTTTCTAACCCAAGAAGGAATTGCGCAGGGGGCTGTCTAGTGGGAGTCAACAAAATGGCTTTGGATTGCCAACTCAGAGCTTTTAGATGCTTTGGGGTCCCTTTGCAAACAATCGCCCCACTGCCTGGTTTTTCATTGACTTGTGTGATGTCATTGGATTCCCCAACTCTGTGGAAAGTGCTATGCTAAATATCACAAAAGTGACAGCAAGCAGAAGAATCCTTCCAGGGTTTGGGGGAAGGAGGGTGTCTCATAGGTTTAAGGCACTTGATTGCAAAGTCTGTTGACTCCAGTTTAACAACCCAAGTACCCACACAAAGCCAGATGCACAAAGTGGTTCATGCATCTGGGGTTTGTGTGCAGTGGTAGGAGGCTCTAATGTGCCCATACTCTCTCTCTCTTAAATAAATAAATAAATAAATAAATAAAGCTTTTTTTGTTTGTTTGTTTGTTTGTTTTTTTGAGGTAGGGTCTCACTCTAGCTCAGGCTGACCTGGAATTCACTATGTAGTCTCAGGGTGGCCTTGAACTCACGGCAATCCTCCTACCTCTGCCTCCCGAGTGCTGGGATTAAAGGCGTGCGCCACCACGCCCGGCAATAAAGCATTTTTTAAAAGAAGAAAAGTTCCCAACATTTAGCAGGACGTATGCAGTGAAGTTGTGTGTCTACATCTTTTACAGATGATTCAGGAGATCCTTGAAAAAGTAGCCCTTTGCAGAGATTATGAAAGAAACTGGTATAGTGAGTCAAAATGTGAATATATATTAACATATGAGCATATTGTATGCTCATTTACTGTCTAATTTCCTTAAAGGGTTCCCACTGTTCTATACCCCCGCCAATAATGAGGTCTGTGACACACGTCACATATTGTCAAGCATCAGGGTGAAATGAGCACCATTGTTTTAAGTGCATTTTCCCAAGCATGAATGAGATTAGACACCAACAGCCTGTATTTTTCCACCTTGCCTGAGTTTGTCTAGAGCTTCCTATGAGTCCTGGCACTACAGTGGGTGGCTTCCCACCGTAATTATTTATTCTTTTCTGCCTGAGCACTTTACTTAGCAAATAGTATACCTCCTTTGTTGAGATGATTTTTACTTATGATATCCACATGGTATTTCAGAGAGCTTCACTGGAATTCGTATGATCTACTGTGGTAAATATATCATTAATTCATATTTAGTTCATTTTTTTGCTTTGTTTTGCCCCTCTCTATATCCCTTGTCTTAATGTACCCCAATTTCTTGAGATTTTTTTGTAATTACTTTCAAAATAAATACTTGCACCAAAGGTATTTTTTCATAGTCTGCCTTGTGGGAAACCCTAAAGTACAGCAGCACTATTTTATGTTTATTGACTTTCTTTTGTTTGGAATAGGATGTTTTCGTTGTTGCTTATTGTGCTTTTGGGATATTTGCATTCTCCTTTTCATTGTAACATGTATTTTATATCTCCATAACGTATATAGATATATAGATATTTTTAGTATTTATATATGTAGAAAATATTTCACTCAAGCCTGTGATTTTTCCTTCCACTTTTTAAAGTTATATCCTGATGAGTAGATCACTTAGCTGTAATAGAAGAGACATTGCCGACCATTTTCCTTATGATTTATATGTTTGTGTGGGTTTTCTTTGGAGGGGGTATTATATACATCTTTCCATAATTTTAAGTCACACAATTATACTCCTATGTTTGCTTCTAAAAGAGAAATAAATTACACTTGCATTCTGTGGTAGTTTGAATAACATCCCCCAATAGAGTTTATTATAATTGTGTTTATTAAATTATTAATTGTCTCCAGGCTTCTGGCTAGAGGAAGTGTCACTTTGGCCTAGCCTCCTGGGGACTGGCCCTTTGTAATTTGGGTGCAAAATACTAGGGATAGATATGCAAAAGAAGAGCTGGAACTCAGTTCTGCATTTTTGTGAATTACAGTGACACAGTGTGCTTGCTTGCTTGCTTCTGGAGGTGCTGTTTCTCTCTCTTCTTGCTTCTGTAAAAGGGACCCAGCCTTTTTCCTTAACTTCCCCGGGATCTGTTAATTCAATAATAAATACTTTCCTCCTCAAATCATGCCTGGTTTGGAGATTCATCCCAGCAGCTGACTACAACACATTCCATATAGGTAATCTTTTTTTTTCTCAGTGACTTTTGCAAAACTAAAATTCTTCCCTTCCCTTCCTTCCATGTTTTCTCCCTCCATCTCTTATAGGGTTCCACTATGTAGCCCAGGCTTGAGATCCTCAAACTTGAAATCCTCCTGCCTCAGGCTTCCACAGGCTAGGGTTATGTGCATGCAATGCCATACTCAGCTCAAGATTAAGCTTTTTAAAATGGAACTTATTATTTATTATTTTGCAGTGCTGGGGTCTGCCTCAGCAAGAGGCCAACATCTTGAGTGTGGGCTTCCAGCTCGCTGATCCATGAGAATAAATGATTGTTGCTGAAGCCCCCAGCCTGGGGCACTTTGTTATCTCAGCCAGAGCAGAGGAATGCAGAGCCCTTGGGGCTCTGGTGATGGGCACAGAGAGCAAGATGAGCCTATGGGCAAGTGAGAATCAGTCTGTCCTCTGCCTGAGCCTGGGGGCTGGTGCGTGTTTGAGCCCCTCGACTTTCTCAGTGGCCATGGGGGGGGGATCATGAGTGCTGTAGGGTGCTGGCTTGATGTCAGGTGCTATCAATCACACAAGGTGTGGGAGCAGCTGACACGGTGGGCCTATTACAGGGCAGATAAACAAAAACCAATAGTGAGATGATGAGGCCGCCAGGAATTCGGTTCAGCCCTCAGATCTTCCCGGAGTATCCTCCCTTGGTGTGGACAGTTCTTCAGGCACACTCTGGGTTGTGTGAGTGACTCAGAATTGGGCCAGTTGAAAAGCAATTTCAGCTTTGAAGCACTAGATGTCACTCTCGTGCCAGCCTGGTTTACCTCCACCAGGGCTGTGATCTGTCAGGGACTGAGGAGGAGGGACCACCTAGGACCCAGGGCATCACGGGCCAGGGCAAGGTCCAAAGGAAAGCCCCAGGCTCTTGCATTTAGATTGCTTGGACTAATTTAAAACGATGAGTCTCAGCTTTGGCTATTTACCCGAATATTTGGAAAGTTTTAAAACAGAAGTTTGAGTTCCACCTTCTGTTCCAAGTGATTGTACCTATGACATGTGTGTTGGTGTGTTAATGTACAGCCAAGGTTGAGGCTGTAACCTCTGCTGTGGGCTATGATTAAAGCTATAGATAATTGTAGATAAAATAAATATTTGCCTACTGAGCTATAGTTGAAATGTACTCTAGGAGTTGGAGTGCAATAGGTCCAACCACATTCCATTTTCCTGTGTTTGAATCCCATTTGGAAGATGTGGATTGAAGGTAAATTGTCCCCCATAGTCTCCTGTGTCTACACTTGGTGCCGGGCTGGTGGTGCTGTTGGGAAGGTTGTGGAACATTGTTACTGGAGGAAATGGGTCACTTGTTGGGGGGAGCCCACCTCACTTGGGGGAGAAGGGGAAGCCCACCTCACTTGGGGGAGGAGGGGAAGCCCACCTCACTTGGGGAGGGGCAGTCCACCTCACTTGTGGGGAGAGCCCAGCTCACTTGGGGAGGAGGAGCCCACTTCACTTGGGGGAGGAGAAGCAGCTCAGCTCACTGGGGGAGGTGCAGTCAGCTCACTTGCTGCTCTCTCTCTGCTTCCCACTCCTGCCTGTCATGCTTTTCCCCGCCATAACCCTAACTAGACCCCTTTTCTTCCTTAAGTTGCTTCTGATCAAATATTTGTCTGCAGCAATAAGAAAGTAAGAGGTGCAGAAGGGACTTTTATAGCACCCACGTGAGTCTCATGGGATCTCTCCAGAGAGCTCTAGCGGGGAGGAAAATCATTCCATGGCCTGTCTCCCTATGTAGGTGTCTACTCAGGATGGCTAAGGCAGCGGGAAGAACTCTAGAAAGTTGGGAAATGGAAGCTATGAGAGGCGATCGGGCGTGTGGTGGTCCTTTGACACAGATTCCCTCGTCCTTCCTTCCTCTCGAGGAGACAAGCAGCTTCTAAGGCTTGACTTGCTGGAAACTCAAGTCCTGAAGCATGCACGAGGTGATGCTTTATTTTTTCTGGAAAAGAAAATAGAGGCTGGGAAGGCAGTTCAGTGGGTAAAGAACTTGGCCACACAAAAATAACGACCAGAGTTCAGATGGCCAGCACTCAGGTCAATGACAGGTGGGTGTGGCTGCCCCTGTGTAATCCCAACATCCAGAGAGTGAAGAGAGGAGATCCCAGGACCTCTGGGGAGACCACTGGGCTCAAGGAAGAGACTCTGCCTCAGTAAATAAAGTAGAAAGTAATCAAGGGAGACATCGGACCCCAACCTCTGGCCT